>JAIUZE010066263.1:0-109242 GCA_022085475.1 Heliosperma pusillum
GGGCTAGTGCGACGTTCGTAGAGAAAGGAATTTCTCGAGAATAGGTAAAGTAATGGGAACCTTCGATCTGTCGGAGATCAAGAACCAACAACCGAGGCAACCATGGAGGAAACGTGCCTTATCACGGCTGCGGTAACTATTCCTGAGAACCAGGAAAGGTCGGGTATACACTCTATTCCTCCAGACAGATACATTGGTATGGTCGAGGAGAATGAGAGTGATGACGTTTTACTCCTAGAGAGTAACGAAACCGCTACCTATAAAGGTGCCATGACCTGTTCCGACTCTAAGCTATGGCTTGACGCCATGCAATCCGAGATGGACTCTATGTATGAGAATGATGTATGGGATCTGGTTGACTTACCTGATAAGGTTCGGCCTTTTCAGTGCAAATGGCTTTATAAAATAAAGCATTCTGTAGAAGGACAACCAGATACATACAAGGCAGACTAGTGGCAAAGGGTTTCACTCAAGTGCAAGGATTGCACTATGATGAAACTTTTGCACCCGTAGTTATGCTGCGTTCCATTCGGATAATCTTAGCGATTGCCGCTTTTCATGACTATGAAATCTGGCAAATGGATGTGAAAACTGCCTTCTTAAACGGTTTTTTGGAGGAGGAGTTGTACATGGTACAACCCGGAGGTTTCATTGATCCTAAAAATCCTAAGAAGGTATGCAAACTTAAGCGTTCCATTTATGGACTTAAGCAAGCTTCTCGGAGTTGGAATCATCGTTTCGACCAGGTGATAAAAGAGAATGGATTTACTCGATCGGTCGAGGAGCCATGCTTATATATCAAGTCGAGTGGGAGCAAGATTGTCTTCCTAATATTGTATGTAGATGACATACTCTTGATTGGGAATGACATACCTCTCTTAACTTCGGTAAAAGGTTGGTTAAAGAACCATTTCCAGATGAAAGATCTGGGTGAAGCACAAAGAATTTTGGGGATCCGTATCTACAGAGATAGATCACGACGGATGTTATCCCTCAGTCAGGAGTCTTATATAGATAAGATTCTTGAGAGGTTCAACATGACCAACTCCAAGAAGAGGAACCTTCCAATGGTCTCTGAGATGCATTTGAGTAAAGCTTAGGCACCAAAGACATCGGAAGAGGTCGAGCGCATGAGTCGGATTCCTTATGCATCAGCTATAGGATCGATCATGTATGCCATGATATGCACACGTCCAGACGTGGCATATGCATTGAGTATGACAAGTCGTTACCAAGGCAATCCAGGTGAAACACACTGGATAGCTGTTAAGAATATCCTTAAGTACCTACGGAGGACTAAGGATTGGGTATTGACTTATGGAGTTGACACTGAGCTATGCGCAACCGGTTACGCAGATGCTAGCTTCCAAACGGATCGAGATGACTCGAAATCTCAGTCTGGATTCGTTTTTACTCTTAATGGCGCTGCGGTCAGCTGGAAAAGCTCCAACCAAACTGTTATAGCAGATTCTACGACTGAGTCCGAGTACTATGCTGCTTCAGAGGCTGCGAAGGAAGCTATATGGATGCGTCAGTTCTTACCGGGACTAACCGTAGTTCCTAGTTCGGATGACCCGATCACCATCTATTGTGATAATAGTGGTGCCATCTTCCAGGCTAAGGAGCCTAAGTCCAGCAACAAGTCTAGGCATGTACAACGGAAAGCTCACATGATCCGAGATTACGTGAAGCAAAGGGAGATAGTGATAGACAAGATTGCTACGGATGATAACGTTGCAGATCCTCTCACTAAACCGTTAAGATATGATAAGCATGAAGGGCACGTTATTTCCATGGGAATTAAGTGTGTTCCTGAGTTGTATTAGTTGTTTTGTATGGATTAGACACCTGTATCTTTTTCATAAAACTATTAATGAAATCATCGTTTTGTTTGATATTTTGTTTTTCATGTGGGTTGTACTGACAACATTGAACACCACAAAGTGAACTGAATTACATTATATTTGTTTTGGGTCCGTAATTGCCTACATGAGCTGATAACTCTGGCAATTATTTTGGGACGTCGATTGATGGTGGGTTCAACGAGCCATAAGTCAAACTGTTGACTGATCGATCACAGATGCGAGTTATAATGATACTGCGCAGGACATTTTGTGACGACGTTATGGAGTCCTAAATGTTTCAGAACATTAGGTGCCAGGTCGTGGATAGGACATCCATAGTGTTCCTAGAGTCGATTCTTTTGACTATCGACTGTTTCTTGAGGTAAAGGCAGATTTTGGGTGACTTTGGTTTCTTTCTCATGGTCGACCGTAACAGGAAGCTAAGTAGATTTTCACTGGGTCATTTCATACTGCGCTTGTATCTTCAAGATTCGAGTTGAAGAAAATATCCCACCTTTATCAGGATATGATATTTTTCAGGGCCACTCGAGGAGCTGTAACTGAAATGCATGGCCATGCTCGAATGAAGATTCGTTTATCAGTTAAGTTACTCTCTAGTCGGGGAAACCACTCTTGATACTGATCACTTGTAAGCTACGACCTTTGTGAATACGGACTTTGCAAATTGGTTTACATTGAGGGGGAGAAATTTATTATGGATATGAGAATCGGTTATCGCACATACACTTGTACGGACAAGTGGGAGATTGTTGGAGCCAGTGTCCTCCACAGTTAGTGCAATAACATAAATAAATCTCTGTAGGTTCAAAGGGTATACTTTGTATAATAATCAGTTGATTAACGTTTATCAATAACGGTTGGCTTGCTAGATAAGTTTGACGTTATTGTCATACAGATGGCGGTGATCAACTGGTCCCTAAAAGTCACACCTAAAGGATGTGATTGAGAGATGTGATTATTTGAGAAAATAATTATATTGATGCCTTATTAAATGACTAAAAGGTTAGTCGGTGTTTTTGACTAAAAGGTTAGTCAATGTGATGATGATATAATTATTTAATAATGATTAAATAAATTTAGCTGAGACGAATTAACTGTAATTCGTAAATTGAATATAAAATGTTATATTTAATTGTTGTCTATAATGTAAGCTAATTAAACATAAACCGTTATGATTAATTGGAAAATTATAAATATACGGATATTTATAATTAATGATGTATTATAATGTCGGTCTTTGACTAATGACGATTATAATGTATTACATTATATTAGAAGCTAAAATGACCGGAAAAAGTGTCCAGATACACTCAGGTTTTTCCGGTCAATGGGTAGTTATTTGAGGAGACTAAATCTCCTCATTATTAACCTACTTGTGCCGTGAACAAAAGGGGGAAGGAGAGAAATTTCTAACCTAATTTCTACTCTCTCTCACTTGTGCCTCCATCACTCAAAAATCACAAAAAACCTAAAAAGTTAACTGTAACTTTTAATCATCTTTCTAGCAAAAGGAAGGGCATATCTCGATCTATCTTGGGTGAGACAATTAGGAGGATATCTATTTTTATATCTGTTCTTAGGCCGATTTTGCTAAGGACCAAAGGTTTAATTCATTTTCTCTACATTTGTATCGTTTTCATATCTATGACTTGCAATTTCATATTATATAATTTTGTTATAATCCTAATTTTTAAGGGGATGTAAACAGTTATTTCCCACAAGTGGTATCAGAGCTTTTGGCTACAAAATTATATTATATGTTTTTCATTTTTATGAAATATAAATTTAAGAAAAAAAAAATTGATTTTACCGAAAAAAAATTTTTTTGTCACGGCTGGATTTTTTTTTGTAGCCGTGTGTTTTTTTTTTTAGGGTTTTGTTTTTTTTCCATTGTTGATTTATTGATATTGTTATTTTAATAGGTTAAAATTCAATATAATAAATTTGTGGTTGTTTTAATTTGATAAGGATTGAATTAAAATAAGATGGAATTGTTTTGATTTTGTTGTTGCTATTGTTTTCGGTCTCATTGTTTTAAATTGATAATTCTTGAGTAATGATTCAATTTTAATGATGTTCAAAGCGATTGTGATTAAATGAATATAGAGATAATCGATTTAATCATGATTTAGATGTTCTTTTTAAAAGGTTAAATTGAATAATCTAGTTTGAATCAATATATAATAACGATTAGATATTGAATTTTGTACCGATCTAGCAATTTTGACAACTCCGTTTTTTTTTTCCCCGTATGCTGCTACTGTTCATAAAAAAAAAAAAAAAAATTTTTTGAAAACGATATTATAAAAAAAAAATACTGTTCATAATGATTAATTGGGTAAAGATATATTTATATATAATTTAATTAAGTTTTTTATGTTATTTGATGTTTTTTTTATGTTATTAACAGTTTATGTTTATGTTTATTTTTTATGTTATTAACCGTTTCTAACAATTTGAATATTTGTGTAATTGTAGATGGCAGGAGGTCGAGGTAGACAACGTGGTCGCGGTTCAAACAGACGCCGTAGTACTTCTTCAGTCGACGAGGAGGAGATGGAGGTTATGGATCAGCAGAGTCCGGTGGTCGAGGAATCGACCAATGACGATGAGTCCTCGGATCAGACATCGGAGACGATCCAGTTCACCCCGGAAGGGAAGATGATACTTGATCCTGCGGGTTTTTGGTAAGACAACGACCAATGTCTTTAATTTATTATTTTATAATTATATTACATTATTTAACATAAATGCATACTATTCCATAATTTATTTTTCAGGTTTTCGTCTCAAAAGGTTGTACGCGGTTGTACTCAGAGTACAAAGATGAAGATGACGGGGTTGCTCCTACTTGTTGGACAAAGGCTACCTCTGCACAAAAAGAGGAATGGTTCAATAATTTTAGGGTATATTATTTTTGTTTATATTTTCTTATATTATTATAGTTTTCAATTATCCATTTATTTTACTAATACTTACCTTTTAAATTGTAGAAAACATTTGACTGGCCGGCCAGAATAGAGTATATTGTACGTCAAAGGTACAATGAGACGTGCACTAGACGGTTAAGGGACAACATGTATAAGGTTGTCAAGAGGAAGAAGGAGCCGGAGCATATGAGAGGTATTTAATTGTTTTTATTATTTGTATATAGTTATAATTTAACACATTTTATCATATTTTATAATACTTATTTAACTTGTAGGTGGTGCATATGAAGATATGCTTAAATATCGTGAAACTCCGGAGTTTCAGGCTAGGTCGGCCCAAGCATCCAAAAATAAAAAAGGAGGAAAGAAGATGGAGCGGCTGAGCCGTCACATAACGCAGGATCTCGATCTTTCCTGGACCTAGTTTTGGGTGTAAGTTATAATTTCCACTTTTTCGTCCATTTGAAAATTATAACTTAAATTCTTTTTATTATTAAAATCTTCTTATACAAGTCTTTAATTTCTTCTTTTAGAAGGGTAAGAAGAAAAAAGGTAACACGCCCACGGCTCCGGAGCTCTTCCTTGACACCCATTCCCGACTCCAAGACAATAGAAGATATTGGATAAAACCAAAAGATAAGGAATTATATGTAAGTTTCAAACCATTTTTGGATTTTTACAATAAGTTCATTTTTTTGAATGTTTAACAAATTTTGTAGCTATTTTTAATAACAATGTTTATATTTTGTAGGATTCCTTTTTGGCCGAGAAAGTTAGGCAACCCGACAAGTCCGATAACGAGATTTGGTTTGACTTGGTAAATGGTTTCAAGAAGGGGAATGTCTACGGGATTGGGTCGGCAAAGGACGTATTTTACGAAACTCCAAGGGGAAGAATGTCGTCCAGCTCAAAACAAACCTACGAGCCGGGAGTCGTGGGAAAACTCCAAGCCCAACTCAACGAAGAAAGAAGAAAAAACGCGGAAAGAGATGAGGAATTAAGGATAATGAAAGAAAAATTCAAGGCTTGGGAAAGCAGGTTCGACAACTGCAACCAAGGTCCGACTCCCTTTCGGCGGGATTATGATGAAGGCAATGGAGGCGGTGGACTGCAAGCCGAATCCAATATGACCCTTGGCTTCATTTTTTAGTTTAGAAACTTGTGACTTGTGCTTGTTTAAACTTGGTTTGTTAACGCTTAAGAAGATTTGTAAACTTGAAACAATTTTCTTGATCTATATGAGGATGTTGGTTTCACATCGTGTTGTTATAATTGTGTGAAATTATGGTTGATTTCTAGTTTACTTGCAGGTATGGTATGATAACGAAATGGCAGGATGAAAACAGAATTTTTCTTGCAATGGCGACTGAAATGTTCATTTGGCGACTACTTTCAGTCGCCAAACCCCCTGTATTTTTGCAAATTAAAAGGCCTTTTGGCGACTGATTGGCGACTGAAATCAGTCGCCAATTTGGCGACTGAGGCTGTAGTGGTCGCCAAATTGGCGACTGATGGCGACTGAAATCAGTCGCCAATTTGGCGACTACATCACCTATCAGTCGCCAATTTGGGCGACTGCTTTCAGTCGCCATTTCACCATTTTGGCGACGCTTTTTTCAGTCGCCAAATTTGGCGACTGAAATTAGTCGGCCGAATTTTTTTTGGCGACTAATGACTTCGACTGGTTCTTGGCGACTGATTTCAGTCGCCAAATTCATTTTAGCGACTGAAATTAGTCGCCAATATCAGTCGCCTGAATGTTGTTTTCTTGTAGTGTTTCCCATTCCCTTTTGTTAGTTGTGTCTGTTAGGTTGCTGATGTTGGTTGTTGTGTGATTGCTGTGCTGTTAGCGTCACACTGAGGACACTGTGACATTTAGGTTTGGGGGGTAGTCTTTATTTATGTTGTGTGTTTATTTCCGTTGTGTGAAAAAAATAATTCATAAAAATTGAAAAATTTACAAAATCCAAAAACATGTTTTTTATTTTATTAGGTCGAGTCTTGGTGAATTGAATTACAATGATGATAATTTGCATTGTTTTTGCATTTGAATCCCAAATAAGTTTTCCATGCACATTGTTTTGACTTACTATTTTTGAAAACAAAGCTCATAGTACGAGTCTTGACCGTTTTTGACATACCTTATGCTAATTAGATTTGGTGATTTTTGTTGGTAAACCACTTAAAATTCTGAGGTCTATAGAGCTTCCTAGGCCAGGAACATCAATAAACTGGTCTCATTGTTTTTAGGCTTGAGTGTGATACTCCTTGTGGAATATGTAACATCAAATTGCATAAGTGTGACATTCGTTTCTTGATACTATACGCGTTCGTTTGATAAGTGCATGAGGAAAGGTGGTTCTTTTTGTTCAAATAAGCCTCACATAGCCAAAAAGACTTGATTTTATACCCTTATTATTGAGTTCTCTATGTTTAGCCCATTTGAGCATTTGTAGCCTGTTTCATAACCTATCCAATAGCTACATTCCTAGAACTTGCCTACCTTATCGGGACAGTCGCAGTTGCATGTTTTTCTTATCTACTTGTCTATTATGGTTGGGTCGGGATTTCAAAAAGAATATCATTGGGTGTAGCAAGTATGTTGGCAATTGTGTCATTTATTCCCTTTGTTGAGAAAAGTTGTGAAGCAAAAGAAAAAAAAAATGATGAAGAAAAGAAAAAAAAAGATTTGATTTGAAAAGAAAAAGGAGAAAAAGAGAAAAAAGAATGAAAAAAATATGTTGCTTCATTGAATTATTCAAGGGAAAATGAAAGGGAATTTACTAGAGTCTAATCCATTTTTCAGAGAGCAATATCGATATCTCTCTTGTGTTGTCAAAGTTTAAGATGAGTTCTCTAGTCGGTGTTGGTTTGTGCTAGTCTTGTAGATTTGTTTTGGTAAGTGTCGCTGCGACTACCGGTCTTAGCCCCACATTCCCATACGTGCCTTGGCACAATCCACTTCTATACCTTCACCCATTAGCCTCCCTTGTTGTCCTGATTCATGTGCTTTTTAGCGAATGCGTATTAGTTGGGGAAATTATTATCACATTAGAATGCATGCATGTTTCATAAGTTGAGTGAGTGTTTCTATTTCTTTCTATCTTCACAAAACTCACCTTTACATAAACTTATGAGGGCTTGAGTGAATCCGCGAGAATCCGACAAATTGAGCCTTGCAAGATTGAAAGGTATTTGGTTTTTGTCTATACTACGGTATCATGTAAAATCTTGGAATATGAGCTGCGTTTTCTACTTTCCCGTACCTTTGAATTTGTTTTATTGGTACAACTTGGTCATTACTTTGTTATAGATATGGATAGCTTGAGATTTGTATGTGCATTAACATTAGCTTTGAGTTTTTTCATTCACCATTTGTATGTTTGTCTTTGTATGTGTCGAGTGCTTTGCTTGGGACAAGCAAAGGATTGGTTTGGGGGAGTTTGATGATCATTATTTATATACATATTTTATGCCTCCCTTAGATGCATTTAACTTGATTTACCGTCTTTCCTTGCTTATTTCTATGCTATTTTAGCTAGAATATCGATTCTGCCGCTTTTGTTATGTTTTAATGCAGATTGGATGCATTTGGAGCTTTTTGAGTAGATATGGAGCATGGCGGAGGTGGATCGTGTAAAGATAGGCACTGGAATCGAGAAGAATCAAGAAGAATCGAGAAGAAAGACAAGAAAGGAAGAAAAGTGAAGAAACGAGCAAAATGAAGGGCTGCTCGATCGAGCAGGCTAGCTTTGCTCGATCGAGTCGCACTATTCTCTTGCTCGATCGAGCAAGCTATATTTCGGCGGTTTTCTCTAATTTTCCTAAACTCTAACCTAATTAATTCAATCTTTTGTATTATAAAAAGAAAGCTCGTCTTTCATAATCAGACATGCTTTCTTATGCTTTTGAATACTTTTATGCTTTAGATTAGAAACCCTAATTTAGTTTGCTTGCCTCCGGATTTTATTCATCAAAGACGATTGTCTTTTGTTCAACTTGTAATCGGTATTCTTCAAATCTTTCTTCGTATTCAATTTAATTGCCTTCTTGTTCTTTAATTATTCTTTGTTCATCCTTTCATTGTTGTTAATCATGTTTACTTTAATTATTATTGTTGTTATTTATATCGTCATGAGTAGCTAAATTCCTTTCTAGGGTTGGAAGGGGATCTAGGATTGTTAGAAGGGGTAGATTGATTAATTTCAAATGCAATTGCATGGTTATCGTTTGATTATCGTTTTAATTCTAGTTGTTTGATTACTGGCCAGGATTAATTAACTAGTCTCGCGAATTAGGATTGACACCGACCGGGTTAAGACTAAGATAGGCTACGATAATTGAATAGAACTCGTTTAATGATAGCGATCGCATGTTAAATTGTAAATCTAAAGGGCATAATTGAATCGACCGATCTTGTGACCTTAGATAACTTTATTGCATGATAGTTGACTACATCCTTACCCCTGAACAATAATCCTAGTGAACCTAAGACCCTAGACTTTTAATCTCATTGTTTTCAACCTTATTAGTTTGTTATTGCTTATTATTAGTTGTTATTGTTATTAGTTATTATTGTTTACTTGAGTTGTTGTTATTAATTGCTATTAGTTTAGAAACCACAATTCAAACCCAGAAAGTTTTACTTAAGAGACAAACCAGTTTAACAGATTAGAATACTACCGCCTCCCTGTGGATTCGATACCTTGCTTACCGCTGACTATTAGTTAGTAGTGATTTACGTTTACTTTGATTAAGGAGACGCGACTTTAACCTTATCAGTGGCTTAGTTGGTATGCATGGTTTGTAAACTATCTTGTATACCAAAAATAGCGGTTGCGTTTCGGTAATAAAAAAAAAGAATGAACCAAGTCTCAAGGTAAGTTTTTTTTGGTTCAAAAGTCTCAACGTAAGTAAATCAACCATTTTCTTAAATGTTGTAGATAAGAATTGTCTAAGTTGGGGTAGGTCTGTCCCCGTGTCTTTATGAGTAGAGGTGTAGCGGGTGGTAGGACAAATATGAGATTCAAATTTTGTATTTGCAATTGGATTTTACATCGTACTTACTTCTAATCAACCTATACAATCCCTAAGACCATTCTCAAGTAAAGGTCGCGTTAACTAGGTCGCGATCTGGTTTTACTCTTAATCCCACTTTAATTATCTTGACCTAATTTTACTCTCCCAAGCAGAATGTCACGACCTAGGTCATCAACCCAATCATTTTCCACTTCACATCATTCACAATCATTTCCCACATTCTATACCCCACTTTTCTCTCTCTTACTCCCTAAATTATTTTTCCTAATATTTTATAAATTATTTTTTTTCTATTATTGTAAATATCTTAATAATATAAAAGTACCCCAATATTTTACGGCTTTGTTAATCTTATGACGTACTTTACGAAAAAAATATTAATGAACAATGTTATTATTTCGAAAAGTGATCAGACAATTTCATTAACAAGTTTTTAAAAAATATTGAAAAACATGATTCGACATATAAAATACGCATACATAATTAAAAGCAAAACATTTATATACTACGAAAAATGATATCACCAGAGAAAACATTGTTCATTAATATATTTTTTCGTATTAAATATTGAATATGACTATCTTATTTAGGATATCACCCGAGAAATCAAATCTTATTTGCTCACTTCACATCAATAATAAAAGAAACAAATGAAAGAAATCCATTTCCCCCCAAATAAAACAAAGGAAACAAATCCATTTACTTTCATCCTTATTTTATCACAACATTCAATCAACAACACCATCATCGAAGGAAAATTAATTTTTTTGTTATCACCATCAACAAAGAACAGATCGACAACCATCAACGATCGTGCCATCAGCACAACACCGATATCCTAACCATCATCGATATTATTTCGTACTTTAGATAAAAACAATGTTAAATTTTTTAAAACGATTTCATTAATTATAAGTGAATGTTGTAATTTCAATCAAGACATTAAGTAAATATAATAATTATAGAACTTGGTTTTTTGATTAATAAAATAAGTCTCTCTTAAAAATGATATATTCGTCTTAAGTTAAAACGACTCAAATAATATGCCACTTGCATAAATATGACAAATCATTTTGTTAATATATAAGCACTGTATTTTGTCTTACGAATGCAAATATCCATATATTATTTGATCCGTTTTAAGGTTAAGACGGATATTTCCGTCTTAAATAGGTATATTTGTGAAATAAGAAAACATGAAATAAGCCCACTACACGCATATGACATACCCTTTGTTATTTTTGCAAAATTTTATACGGAGTAACTTATACTCTACCTTCACCTTCATCCCCCAACTTCATCCCCAAATTAACATACCTTTTACTCTACTCCAATCTCTATGATTATTTCAAATCACCTTCACCAAATCATCTCCAAACCCTTCCAATTTCCCTTTCCCCAAATCATCTTCTACTTTTATCTGCTACCATCATCTTCTTCATGCCCAACATCATCACAGTCACTGTCTTCACCTTCACCATAATCGTATTCCGTCTCCTACCAGATCGCTACCACTGTCATTATCTCCTTCGTTATTAGAGGTAATTAATTTAATTTGATTTCCATTAGCATATAATGATATTTATACAGTTAGTTTGCTACTCTTTTGTGTTCAAAATGGTTCAAAACATATCAAATTTGAGTTTATTTTATGGGCAATTAAAAAATATAGCCTTTTTTTATATGCTCATATTTATTTTATAATTTGATTTACCAGTTATTTCTCATTTGATTTAGTATTAACTAGCTCTTTTTTTCATTTTTGCAGATGGTGTCACCTGTCCTTTTAATTTGTGTGTAACAAACCAGAGTAAGACACGTATGAGGTCATCAACTGGGTCATCTTCATTCTTTGTGACCTCTTTCAGGTCAATTTGTGACCTCTTTCAGGTCAATTGGTGACTTAGGTCATGCTAATTTCCTTCTTAATATGTAATTAACGTGACCCACCAAGGTCATGACCTCCCTCATGACCTTGCTTGGGGATGGTCTTAGGGGATGAAAAATCTCTTTTCATTCAGGTGTTTAGGGATAAATCCTTAGAGATGGTGATATATGAGGAGAATTAAAGATTTGTAAGAGTCAAAACTTATCACGGGGAGTCAAAAGTATTATTCATGGTATGAATCTTATCCGTAAAAATTATGATTGGAAACCAGGTATAAATTCAAAGCTCTAATTGGGTTAATGGGGATATGCCGATTTGTAACGATTCTTTGATCACTGAAAGATCATTTAGATCTGGTTAATCTTCAAATTAAGGATCCATGTCATCATTATGGTAAGTGGAATGAGAATTTAATTTATGAACTGTTTGAGAGAGAATGGGCTATCAAAATTTTGGCAATTCCAAAATGCCTCACGCACAAAGTGGATGTTATGTTCTGAAAACACATAAGTTCAGGGGACTATTCGATTAAAAGTGGAGATAGCGACCGGAGTTGGTCTTGCTTCAGATAGGTCAAGCCTCTTACAATATAGCAAGTGGGGCAAGTGAGGGGATCCCCCCTCTTGCTCTTTTGTGAGGGGACTTGACCCATCTGAAGTAATAAGATGAGTTGTCCCGTTTGTAACAAGAATTTATGTTGCGACTGATTGCCTACAACTCATCTGAATAAATCTATCAAATTACTTTGATAGAGAAATGTCATCATTTAGTTAAGCAAATTCTTGATGATATAGCTTCGTTGTTTCTGTTTTTCATTGTTTACCAAGAAAACCTTAATAAACTTGCTCATAGTCTAGTTAAGAGGGTTATGAGAATGTAATTATTTTTTTACAGCTGCCAAAGTAAAAAAACAAAAAGTCATTTGCATTAACGTGGGTGTAACAAGTATTAAGTCGGACATTATAATCGATGATGGTTGCTCAATACGGGATATGATCATATGAGTGATGTTAGTCAATGAGACGAGAATTATTTGATGCCATCAAATGGAGGGATGGTACAGATTAATAGCTGGTGAAAAGCATGATATATACAAGACAACAGGAGTACTAACCTACAACTTTCTAATATTTTTAAGGATAATTACAAATAACCACCACGTATTTGCGTATTTTTCAAATAACCACCACGTATACATTTTTACAAATAAACTCAAACTTCACGTTATACTCAGATACCACCGTATTTATTTTCCTGGACGCGTTTACATACCTTTCGACTAATTAATTGACGATTACATGAACTACCCATACTACCCCTTTTACTTACATCACTAAACTTTCCCAATATATATATTGACCCTTTATCCATTACTCAACTCAAATTAAATAATCCCCAATTGAATCACAAAACGGATGAAACACACGGATTGTTGAATGCTATCAGGAAATTAACATATCCTCTAAATCTCAGTATAGCGTTGAGATGATAGGATCATCATCTCTCTCTTACCTTTATACACACACGATTAACACAACCACACTAAACCAACAATAAACCACACCAGCGCAACAACAAAAAAGTTACTTCAACAACCAAAACGAGCTCAAATAATCCTCACATGGATCATGATGGGCAATATGAGAGTTAATCAAAAGGAGAGCACATGGCTTACAGCAAATAAATAGACCTGATTTTGAAAGTAAAAATGAGATGAAAGGCCCAGATTGAAAGTAACAAACACACTTCCACAACAACTATATCCTACCGAGTCAGCAACAACGTCCTGAAAAATAGTATTGCAGAGCAGGACTCGGAGGGGAAGGATCAAGAAGACGTTTTAGAAAGCAAGGTCACGCTAATAAAAAGCCCTAGCAGCAGCAGAGAGGAGCAAAGACACATCAATTCTCTCATTCTCAAATCAAATAAAGCATCCGAGCAATATAAAAAGCAAATTCACCCTTGTTTCTTTATTTACGTCCAAATACTCTGTACCACCTCAGCAACTACTTTTACATTTTTATTGCATATCTTTGGAGGGATTCCGACTTCCCCCCGCGGTTTTTCCCACATTGGGTTTCCGCGTCACCAATTCTTTGTGTCACCTCTCTTCTTGCATTTCTTATTACATACGTTATTTTATTATTTTAGTACTAGTAGAATAGTCACTTTGATCCACCTAACAAGTAAATCACCTAATCAGTAAGTTTTTACCAAAACAGTTTGCCGCCCACCGTGGGGCATAGTGGTTAATATCTACAGTCAAAACAAAAATCCAAACGACCAAGTCGATATGTCAGGATCCAGTTCACCCAATAACAGTGGTTCCCCCATGCAACCTTCTACTGGACATCCTCAGTCAGTCTCAGGAGCACCCAGTATCCATGCTAGTCTGAACCAGCCTATCCCATCCACTCTCTCGAGAAGGAGGCAGTAAGTCAGACCAAGATACCTAAGCCACCGAGGGTGCCAGAGTCCAGTAGCCAGAGTCCGGGGCAAATCACCGCTCAGGGTCAGAATAGGTCCAGCAGAGATAGTAGCCCCATCAGGAGCGAGATCGTGATCGCCACCAATCCCTCGGAAGGTTTAGGAAAGCAGCGCCGTGCGGGTCCAGATCCAGACCATTCAGAACCACTGCAAACCCTCATAAGTGGAATGAGCGTCATTCATGATGCCATATGGAGTTTGGAGAGGGAAAACCAGAATATGAAGGAGAGGATGGCTGCCCTGGTGAACCAGCAATTGATATCCAACCTTCCCAGCAACCAGACGCCAGCCTCATCTACCTTCCCGTCCCAGGAGGTGCCTAGTGCATGTCCAGTACGCCAGATACCGCAGGAACTAGTGACCCAGTTGGACTTGGCAACGCCGCTGCCGGTTCGATCCATGGGGCCTGTTGGGCCAGGGACCTCAACACCCAGCCACTTTGCTCCCCCAGGCTATCCACAAACGCCAGGTAACTTGCCTTCTGGTGCTTCCTTCGTTACTAACCCTCTCTTTGGTACAAGAATTGGCCCATCAGCGGCCAAAACGGAACATCTCCCTGAACCCCATAGCATGGGGAAATTGTGAGCTTAGTAGGGGATAAAGTTGGAACAGGATGAGGAGCCACGGAAACCAGAGGAGGTACGGATATCGGTTCTTCCTCGGAGGGAGGGGCAATAGCCTTCTTCTTCATGGGGGCAGAAGGAACAGCACCACCAATCAACTTTCTCTTCTTCTTCGCCATAAACTGGCTCACAGCTGAAAAACACCCGGACCTTATTGTCACATACAAAACATAGCATACATCCATCATAATGCACAAGCAATCAAGGAACTCACCAGACGACATCTTCACTTCAGCAACACTTTCAAACTCACCAATCTCCTCCACGGAAGCAGAATCCTCCTCAGCAGCCTCAGATGGTCCTCAACCACCCCGCCAAACTTCAAGGTCAGGAGCCTGGGGAACTTCCTTTGATCTTCCGAGAGGCCCAACAGCTTCCTCACGGCTGAATCGTTAAGCGAAGGCTTGGGCTGTTTAAAACCTACACAGAAAAGTCAGTATACCTGGTGAGTTAACAAAACAGACAGAGAAGAGACAAGGGAGTACCTTCTAAGGGACTCCACTTATCAAGCAAGTAGGAGGGTTGAGGAACAATGGAGTCGAGTTTGACATAGACGAAAAACTTAAACCACCCCCCATCTTTCACCTTGGTGGACATAAGAATGCTGGGTACCCTACCATCAACCATCCGAAGGGTCATATGAACGGGACGCAGCGGGCGGTACAGGTACATGTGGGCCAGGTCGGCTAAAGTGAGGCCCAGATCATGATCACCGTTCAAGACACACATGGAGATCAGATTTCCCCATGCATATGGAGAGATCTAACAGGCGACCAGGCTGTTAAACTTCAGGAACTCCTGAATCAGGTTTGGGAAGGGAAATACCAAACCTAGCAGGAAAGGGTACTCATACAAGCACGCCCACCCCGCACGGTAGGCATCACCCCTCTGACCAGGGCGAGGGAGGTGGATAACAAAATCCTCTTTTAAATCGTAGCGAGCACGAATTGTAGGGAGATCTTCCTCTGTATACGCCGAATCACAAGCATATACTCCGGTAAGAACTCCCGTGGAAGGAAACTCCTCCTCGTCAGTACCAGTAAAGGAGGAACTAGGCGATTTCCTAACAGATTTACGACCCATTCTCGGAAAAATCAAAGAAAAATAGGAAGGATTACCTTGAATAAATTGGGAGAAGTGAGGAGAGTCAGAAAGAATTAGGGCTTTTGTCAGGAAGCTAGGGACTTTTTATAGGGTAGAGTGGGAGTAAAGTTTGGAGAGTCGTGGCAGTTGAGGGAGTTAAGAAGGGGATGGAGTTTAATTGATGGGACGTGGTAGAGGCGATTGAAAAGGCTCGTGATGTCTTCAGAAAAGGAGAAAGCCCCATCCGTACACGTGTCACCAGATGCGTATTTCTGGGGGCAATTGTTGGGGCTCAAAATAAATCCTCACATGGGTCACTGATGTGGCAATATGGGATTGGTCAAAAGGAGAGCACATGGATTAAGCAAATGAATGGACCTGATTGAAAGTAAAATGAGATGAACGGCCCAGATTGAAAGTAACAAACACACTTGCACAACAACTATATCCTACCGAGTCAGCAACAACCTCATGAAAAATAGGACCTGCAGAGCAGGACTCGGATGAAGACCAAGAAAGACGTTGGAAAGCCAGGTTCACGCTATAAAAGCCAGCAGCAGCAGAGGAGCAAGGGACACATTCAATTCTCACACTCTCAAATCAGCATACAAGCATCCGAGCAATTATAAAAGCAAATTCACTCTTGTTTCTTTATTTACGTCCAAATACTTTGTACCACCTCAGCAAGTACTTTTACATTTTTAGTGCATATCTTTGGAGGGATTCCGACTCCCCCCGCGCTTTTTCCCACATTGGGTTTCCGCGTCACCAATTCCTTGTGTCACCTCTCTTCATGCATTTCGTCTTACGTTATTTCATTATTTTAGTACTAATAGAATAGCCACTTTGATCCACCTAACAAGTAAATCATCTAATCAGTAAGTTTTTACCAAAACAGACCGTCACACCAAATTTGAGGGCCATAGTCGGAGGATCCGAATGCCCGCTCTATAGTCTTTGTGCTTCCCGAGTCTTCAAAGTAACTCGAAAATTGGGTCACAATACGGACGTCGAAACAATCTAGTGGCTTCTCCTCGCCGAACCCGCCATTTTAGTCACCAGTGGGACGGGAACTATATCCACTTCGTTTTATTCGGGCCAAGTTCGCTGCAGAACTAATTTGTTATGTGTCAATCCAGTAGCAACCTAGACCGGGTTTGTGGATAGTATTGGGAGAGCTCAACTGGGTAGCGGCTCATTTTCGCTCGAGTTTGGACGTTTGGTAAGTCAAGAGGGATAGTGTAATGCTAACTCGAACCCGAATACAAACCCTTGTTACTAATTTTCAGTTGGATTTGGGGATCATTTAGATAAACTGGAGCATATCCTAGAGTTAAGGGGATTAAATTGCACTCGATTGAATTAGATCATTGATTCAGGGGGATTTAGGGTTTGAAAATTTCAATTGGTTTGGGTCTTTATTTTAATGTTAATTTTTTATTGAGTGGATAAGAGTAATATGGGAAAATCTAAGTAAATAGGGTTAACATGGGTATTTTGTGTAAATCGTCAATGAATAAGACGGAAAATATGTAAAATGCGCATCGGGAAAAAAAATACGGTGGTAATTGGGGAATATACATGAAAGTCTGGGGGTTATTTGTAAAATTGCAAATACATGGTAATTATTTGTAAAAATACGCAAATACGTGGTGGTTATTTGCAATTTTTCCTATTTTTAATCCTTGAAGGTAAATTAATTGTATAACCAGACAAATACATGGCAATTTTTATTATAATAATTTTCTTGGCTGATTTTCTAAATGGAAATCAGACAATTTTGAGTGACGGGACTGAACCAATGAGGAAAAATTAGGTTACAAATTACTATCAGACATAATTGTTGGCTGTAACTTCGCTGAGCAACATCAACAATATGTCGGAACTGTGAACAGATAGAAACAAAATCTCTTGATCACTAAAACATTGCACTCGAGTAGCTCTGCAATACATCTCTGGATAATCTACCAGCAAGTATTTCATCGACAGCTAAAAAACCTCTCCTTCCTAACTATGGCACGACACCTCCTGAATAACCGAATCTCTGTAGAAAACTGCAGCATAAAAAGAGAGATTCTGTAAGAAACATTTTAACAGTGAAAAGGCTATGACCAAATTACTAACAGAGGGGAATAATTAACAACAAAAAATGTGTTACATGACATTATTATTAGTTTACCAGCGAAAACAACATCAAGCTGATTGAGGGACAGTCTTCAGCTCCTCAGTAGTTTCATTAGCGTCTTTTAGTGTTGCTTGCTCGCTGTAGGATACCGGTAATTCAATAAGAACGGTATACCAAATGAGAACAGGTAATGAAAGCAAACAATTCAACAATGATTGGAGGACAGAACCCAAATAGTGAATACATAAACCATGGCAGAATCATCTTGGGAGGATCCGAGGTCCTCAAACACCAAAAGGTCAGTTTTTATCATCGAGCTTGAAAATATTAAACTTTAATTTTTTGTATAATGATATCTTTAAATAAACAGTGGGACCCATAAATAAATTTTAAGTCCAAACCACTATTTCCAGACAAGTATTAAGAAAAGACTTAAACCAGGGGAGTTAGAGCTTAAAACAATAACTAGCTTTCACTAAGGCGGACTAAATACCCAATCTGCAACATATTTCTTTGGGTTAGGAATATAATCCAATTGCCAATATCGTGCTTCTAATAATTGTTTAGGGACTAAAAATAGTGATTTTAATGACAATCTTACTGCTATAACAACAAAATTCACAGCCATAATGACTCGAATTAAGCAAATTAACAATGAAAGCAAAGCCATAAAAACGCACCCTTTTCCTATAAAATAAAAAAGAAGCAAGTTCAATACAGGCATAGTTTGCGACGATCAACTAATATCAAGTTCCACCACTTCCTTTCATATTTTAGAGAGTGGGAAATGTTCAGCCAGAATATTCTTTAATAATGTAGGAAGGAACATTGGCCAAAGACCCAAATCAAAGTCCATGTTACAACTTGCATTATAGGTTCCGGCCATCCACGAGTGACACCATCAGACAAACAAATCCAACTTCCAATTACAGTCACAATATAGCTTCATATTCCGCTTAATTGTATCCTAGACTATGTCACGCAGTATTCTCTAAGAAAGCTTAATGCTGCCAAGAACTTGATCAAGACTCATCTGCAGCTCTAGAATGATGAAATAAAGCATAGCTACTGCAACCTCAAAGATAACAAAAGAGAAATTTTGGGTATATCCGACCCCCTTACGAGAGCTGTTAAAGACCATATGTGGAAGCCTTTGAGGCACCATGGTAATGATGATGTTCTAATACAGTTTCTAAGCGGCTCTCTTACCTTCTTGCCAGCTCAATTACCTAATCCCCAAGTTTCAATATATTGAATATGTTGTAACTGCTAGCTAAAGCAGTCCATATCAATATTTTATACTCAATAGCAATTAGCAAATGTGAAATAAAAGCATTAATAGTCTAATGCAAGGCAAGAACTAACGACTTGTGAGTTGAGGGCAAACCCTTCTTACTCCAAGGGATCTCCCAAATAAAAGTCAAGCTCAGAGTTTCACATGGCATCGTTGGTGTATAAAAATGAGGGGAAATCTAGTTATGAAACTGAAGGTTCATCTGTGAAAAAGTTTTTTTTTTATTGCTTCTATGAAACCCTAAAGATACTACGTTGACATCCGTCTTGATTGTACCAAAACTATGGCACCCAACACTTCTAATTTGGACTTAATGCAACCTAGAACGTAACCCAGATCCACTTCAACAGTGGAGTGACGAAAACGAGGTGAAAGTGCAATACTAAGACTCCAAGAGGCCTCTTGGAGTTTAAATCTAAGGAAAATAGAGTCATAGACCACTATGAGCAAAATGAGTGAACCCCCCCCCCCCCCCCCCCCCACCCACGGATTTCATTTCTAAAACTCCCACTTATAGTCCCTGAAAATGATTGCAATTGGCCAATTTCATTTCTAAAGCTTCCAAATCATCGGGTCCAATAAAACACACAATACAGAAACAACCAATATAGAAAAGTAAACAAATGAATGAAACACCCAAAAAGCAATAGGTAAGCAAATAACCGGGACGAAGGGAGTAGTAAATGAGTAAAATTCCTAACCTAGAAGCATCGACATTGGCATCATCAACAACGGGAGCGAGGTCTGGAGCAGTAGATTGCTTCTCAAGCAAAAAAGTCTTAGTAATCAAATTACACATCAAATAAACAAACTGAACACTCTCTCCACCAACAACAATAGGATAAGCAATCTTGTGATAAACATCTAAAGACGTGTTAGAATCGACAAGCGCGACAACAGGAACACCAACCCTATGAGCCTCATGAATAACAGAAGACTTAAGATCAAGATCAACAACAACAACACAATCAGGCAAATCAACAGGAGCAAAACAAAGCTTCTTATTCCTAGACCTAAACTTCTTAGGACTATGTGGGTTAGTAAGGAACCCCCCGAGGCGCCAGAATTGGGATTGGGGACTAAGGAAGGATCCGAACCCGGTGAGTCGGGTCATGTGGTCGAAGATGTGGTCGTAGAGAGGGTTGGTGTTGACAAACAGGAAACGGGCGGGTCGGGTAGAGTGGGTGCGGGTACGGGTAAGGTGAGTGATGAAGGAGAGGGCTGACCGGAGTGAAATTAGGGTTTTGTCGGAATCGATGACGGCGAGAGAGTTGCGAGTGCCGTGGAGGTAGGGTTTGAGATGGTGGGAGGTTATACGACGGCCGATGTGGGTGTTTGTTGATAGGAGTTTTTGGATAATTGTTGAGTGGATCGGCATTTTTGGTGATGTGCTGTGGTAAGCTGGTAACTGGTAAGGTGGTGGGAGGAGATGAAGATGGTCAGGTGAGGTGAGGTGAGGTGAAGGGGACAGCTAAATGGAATTCGGATTTGGGAGGGTTTCGGGCCTTTCGGCTTGAGGTTTGGCTCGCCTCAATCTATTTTTTTTTTTTCTAAAACCTTGCATAGGTATGAGCTAGGTAGCACGGACACGGACACGACACGGACACGTGATACGGCATCACGTGAAATTTAGGACACGGGATACGGCACTTAAATTTAATAAAATATGTATTTTATAATTATAAATAACATACAATTTTATTTTTGTATTAGTATTTGATATTAAATGTAAATAATTGAGTGTAAAACTTGACTTTAACTATAATTTATTCTCATTTCCCTCCCAAACTCATCTTCTAATCAATTTTCCCACCCAAACTCATCTTCTAATCAACCTCTTCTAGTCTTTCAATCTCACATTCCTTGTTTATAGGTGTCCGTGTGTCCGTGTGTCCGACACGGGACGGCTGGTTAGGAGAAGTGTCCGTGCTACCTAGGGTATGAGTAAATGATATTTAGAGCATGAATATCATGATCATCTAATCTATTAATAAATTTTGCGCACAACAGTTTACACTAAAAAAAAAATGATGCCCGAGAAACACGAGTCCGTCTTTGGTTTACATCTTATGTATTCTGTGGAGTATTATGATGCGTGCCTTTGTACGCGTTTATTCGCATGTTTAGAATGCATTTCTATGCGTTTATTTGACTTGTATTCTATTTCCTCCCATATTCGCTACGTTGGGTGCATTTCGTGTTTGAGTTGGACCCCATTGTGTACTTAGAAACCAAAACCGTTTGATAAGAAAGGCATGAGACGAGCTGGGAAGAGCGGAAGTGAAGAGGAACTACAAGAGGTCGATTGACAAGAGCTCGTTATATCGATAGACATCGTCATTCAAAACACGATCGACAAGCCACTTGTGTCGATGGACCACCATGGATAGACGCATGAAGTTGGCGAAGTTGGAGACCTCAAGTTTGTCGATCGATGTGATGCACTGTCGATCGACCTAGAAGCACTGTCGATCGATCATACTTAATTGTCGATCGACAGACTACCACGCATAGACTCCTTAGTTTGTCAAGTTTAGTTCTTATTTTTAATAGTTATTATAAAAGGTATTGTAATCTTTTAATTAGGGTATACACTTATATCACGAAGAAAAACTCTCTTAGAACTAGACTACGCAACTTCTTCTCTTCAAGACTTTTAGATCTAGATTGGAATTCTTGTTTCTAATTTGCTCGTACTCGAATTTATTTTGGTAATCAATTTAATCTCTTCCTTTGTTAATCTTAATTAGTCTTTTTAATTCCTTTTCCCATCTCTATTAACATTAGTTTATGTTCATTTCTCTTTCAGTTAATTTCACTATGAATTCTCTTTATTTTATTTCTATTCTAATTGTTATCGTTAGTATCGACATGAGTAGCTAAATACCTTTTCTTGGATTTAGGAGAGCCATGGATTATTAGATGATTAATAATTAGGCTAATGAATCGGTTTATTTTTATCGTTAATTATGACACATAAAAGCGATTAATTAGTTAAAGGCCACAATTGAATAATTGAATTGGTAAATTCCGACCTAAGATCGAATGCCTGGAAAGAATTAGACATGCCACAAACATTAGAGTGCCCTAATAAGTTGTGAGAGCCCGTTAGAAGCATTCTAGGGCTATTAGTGATCCGAAAAGACCTTCTCATTACCCTTCAGGCCAATAGTAAAGAGTGATCCATTGACCTTAGATTTAACCATTTATTATCTATGGTGAACCGACAATCATAGTATTCTTCTTTATATTTTCACAATTTCATTTAACCTCTTTTAATCATTTAATTTTATTGTTATTAGTTAGTAATCAAATCAATCAACCCGGTTGTTACTTAGACGAACTTTCAATTAGCAAATAGAATTCTTTAGTCCCCATGTGGATACGATCCCGACTTCCATAGCTATATTAGTTAGAGAGCAATTGGTTATTTTTGATATGTTACGACACCCTTATCATATTAAATATATATAAAAAATCACTTTACTAGTTAAGTAATTTGTGTGGGAGTCGGGTGAGTTTGGTGATGATATAAGTTGTTGCCGGTGAGGGCGAGTGGTTGTTGAAGACAAGATTTAGAGGAAAGGAGAGAGGGAGCGCCGCCATCGAGGATTCAGTGCTCTGAATCTCTGGTGAGTGCGGCGATGGCCGATGACAACGATGCTCAGAATTGGTGGCAAATCATCGGTTGAATGTTGGGCGTGGTGGGGGTAAAAGGTCAGTGGTAGGTGTGAGTGGCTGGCGGTGTTGGATGTGGTCGGCTGTCACCATAATTGGTTGTGGATTATAATAGAGCTGGTAGGTGTAGAGTGGTAAGATAGAATAAAATAATAATTTTGCTAAAACTTTCGGCAAAAGTGAAATGTAGAAATGAATGGAATAGATGAAATATAAAAAAACAACTTGGTATAACACCTCCATAATTACACAAAAGTGGGAATTTGTTATTGAAACTAACGCTATCAATTTTGGTCCTTACTGTGGAGGATTTGTCCTCTCTATTAAAGAGCTTCTCATTATTGTTGCTAAGAGATATAAAATGAATTACTTTTAAATTTAACTCAAGAAGCAAATCACAAAGAGAGAAATAATAAACATTTATGTGCATGTGCATGTGCCTGTGTGAGTCAAATTTTAGCACCTTCCTTTGAAGTTATGGGGTAAATGTTTGCCCAAAATTGCGGGACTAGTGGGTCAATTTATTCGGTCTGATGCCTCTTCTGAAGAGAAGACTCGGTTAAGCTTTGCCCGGGTATTATTATAAGTACCTTTTGGTAAGAGTTTACCTAAGTTCGTTCAGTTCCTAGGTGAGGATAGGCACGTTGTTAACATTTGCTTAGAATGTGAATGGAGCCCTGTTGTTTACACGGTGTGGGGGGTGTGGGGGGGGGGGGGGGGGGGGGGTTCATGTGGATGTGGAATGCAGAAAACCAAAGACGACCCCAAATCAAAGAGCTAATGTCACTAAGAAATGGATTCCAAAAAACCTTGTTGTTACCACTACCAATGTGGTTCCTCCTAATGTTGCATCAACAGTTGATGTCCCTGCTACTCCTGTTGCGGTGAATAAAACTCTCGAGGAGATTCAGCATTAGATTCTTGTCTCTTGGAATAAGGATGAAACTTATAGGCAACATAATTCCCCTGTTAGACCTACTGTTACACTAAGTAGGCGGGAGATTAGTTATTCAAGCTGGCAAGCAATCCACTACTAAATAAACACGGAATAGTGACGGAAATTTTAGGGACGTGCTTTTTCACATATGGATTTTACTCTTTCACATATGACATTTACAATATTACCCTTGTCATTTTTTCATTCACACCCCCAATTATGTTTTTCCTCCCTTCCCTCACCCTACCGCCGACGACCCACTAACAGCCTACCCCACGCCAGCGGACCCACCGACGGAAGTTAATTACTATAATCAATATTTTAAAAAAAACGTATAAATAAGTATTTTAAAAAAAACCAATTAAAAAAAAGTAACTCAGAAACCCCCCCCCCCCCATCCCCCCTTCCTTTTCCTAACCAGAACCACCACTACCACCAGGCAACCACCGCCACCACTAGCCTATCACCACCACCAGTAGCCCCGGTCGTTCGCCCTACCCATCCCCCTCCCCCTGCTCCGGTCGTTCGCCCTCCCCCTCCCCCTGCTCCGGCCTTTTCTCTCTCCCCCTCCCCCTTCCCCCTCCCCCTGCTCCGGCCAAATCGCCTCCCCCCTGCACCGACCGGTCGACTGAATGGTCGTCGACACTCATACCACCACCCATAACCCTAACCACCACCTACTATCCTATTGAAATGTTAAAAAAAATATTCATAATTGCAATAAAATAAAATTACTTCATTCAATGGAGAATTATAATCCATTGTTCAACTATTAGATTTTATTAAATTTGATTTAAGATTAGATGTTTATAGGAGAATCAATTTGATTTTATTAAATTGATTTTGATTAAATTTAGATAAAGAGATATTGTGTTTAGGAAAAGGTTAACATAGGAAAAGTTTATGAAAAAATGTATTTGAAAGAGTAAAATTCGTATGTGAAAAAGTAACTCCGAAGTTTTATCCGTTAAACATTTAGCAATTTTGACGGAATTGTGACGGAAATTTGTTTGTGACTGAAATTCCGTCACAAAAATCATGGTGCCAAAATTTGTGACGGAATTTCCGTCAAACAAATATGGCGCATTGACAAATTCAATGGCGCCAAAGATTGTGACGGAATTTTCGTCACAAAGGTCAAACTAGTCAATATATATGACGGAATTTCCGTCACAATATTTGACCAAGTTCACTATTTTGTGACGGAATTTCCGTCACATGAGTTGATTGAATGTGATGCATTTTGGTCTTGTGAGTTAATACATGTGACGGAAATTCCGTCACAAAGTCAAATTAGTCAATTTTTGTGACGGAATTTTCGTCACAAAAAGTCAAGATGGTCAACTTTTGACTGTTTGTGACGGAAATTCTGCACACAAGTTGACTAATTTGACTTATTGTGACGGAATTTCCGTCACATGTATTAACTCACAAGACCAATTGCATCCCATTCAGTCAACCCAATGTGACGGAAATTCCATCACAAATAGTCAAATTAGTCAACTTTTGTGACGGAATTTCCGTCACAAAAAGTCAAGGTGGTCAACTTTTGACTGTTTGAGACAGAAATTCCGTCACAAAAGTTGACTAATTTGACTTATTGTGACGGAATTTCCATCACATGTATTAATTAACTCACAAGACCAATTGCATCTCATTCAGTAAACCAATGTGACGGAAATTCCGCCACAAATAGTCAAATTAGTCAAGTTTTGTGACGGAATTTCCGTCACAAAAAGTCAAGATGGTCAATATTTGTGACGGAAATGTCATCACAAAAAGTCAAATTGGTCAACCTTTGACTTTATGTGACGGAGACTTAACATTATACCAATTCGCGCGACCACTTTACCAATCCTATTAACATTTTCCGAAAATCTACCCAAACCCTAAAACCCCAAATTAAACTCCGGCGACACCCATACCACCACTGGCGACCGCCCCTAGGGCAGCCCCTCTCCGGTGACGCTTCCCCTATCCCTCCGGCCTCCCCTTAACTCATTTTTCTTCTTCTTTCTCTTTCTCCCTCCTCCTGCCGCCAGCTTTCCCAACCCCTCCCTCCGGCGTCCCCCACCTTCCCTCTCCCTCCGACGCCCCCTTCCCTCCTCTGGCGTCCCCCTTTCCTCTTCTTCTCTTCTCGCTTTGTTTTTTCCTGTTTTTCTTCTCCTCCGGCTCCGCCCTCCTCCTGCTTCCCCTCCTCCGACTTCCTCCTCCTCCGGCGTCATTTGTCCCCACCCTCCGGCCTCCCTCCGGCGTTGTCGCCACCGTGCCTACCACCTGGTAGGTACATCTATATGTTTTTTTTGTATTATTATGATTTATGTTTGATAAATTTATATTTTTTGTTTAATGTTGTCCTCCAGTTTCCGGCCAGCACGTGCTCTGGTCACCGTCCGTCTTTTCTTTTTTTTCTTCTCTTTTTTTTAATGGGTAAATTTCTGAATTTTTTTTTAAAATTGTGTTAATTGACCCTAGGATAATAACCATTGTTATTATTTATGTGGGAATTATTGTTGGTGTTGATTTTATTGTTGATGCTTATGTTGAAATTATAGGTTGGGAAGTACTTAACTTATTTTAAAAATGTTATGTGCCTAAAAGTTAGAATATAATGTTAGTTATGTAACTTTGTTATTAAAAATTAGCTAGTTATGTGAATTATGTTAATGTTCGTTTTTTTTATAATTTTCTTGATTAACCATGTGAAATTATTGTTAATATTGATGTTGAAATTGTTTGTTGTTGTTGTTGTTGATAATTATGTAAATCATGTTGAAATTGTTTGTTTGTTGCTAGTTATGTAAATCATGTTGAAATTGTTTGTTGCTGTTGTTGTTGATGACCTAGTACCCGTTCAAGAATTACTCATTAGGAGTAATTCTTGGATAGTCCTCATTTTGGGACTGTCTTTGTACGTTTCAAGTCACTTAGGTGGTAAACACGTACTTGAGATTTATTAATGAGAAAAGAGTTTAGTAACAATTACTTTAATGTTCTCGAAATACATATGTGAAGTAATTATTTCTTCTACATTGTGTATTTTAAGAACTTAAGGGAATTGCTGCCGAATTTTGACTCTATCATAAATCACAAGTACGTGTTTACTAGTGACCCGAAATGTACATTGACGGGTTTAGGCTGGAGTGATAAGGACCCGAAGGCGGATTTTCGTGGAGGCCTAACTTGTTTGTGGTTGTTATACTGTTGTTATGTATAAATTGTTTAATTTGATGGCATATATATATATTGAAATAGAGATTACAAACATGAAAAGATTAGAACGACAATGGATGTACAAAAGATTAGATGAAAGAAAGAAACCCAGAGTTGAATTTTCAAATGGGGTTAGAGAGTTTATGGAATTTTTTGTCCAATGTAGTTCATACAAAAATTTAGGTGAGATGAGGTGTCCATGTAAGAAATGCAAAAACACAGCTTTTAGATTGAGTGCGGATGTTCGAAGTCATCTTTCCAAATATGGTTTTGTTGATGAATACTATGTATGAACGCATCACCGTGAGGAGTTTTCCACCGTAGAAAGTTCAAGTACAAGTGTTGTAGGTAGTGAAAATCCATATTGAGAGTTGGTGGAAAATACTTTACGTTTTGACGTTAACGGCATAATGGAGGAGCGACTCAATCCCGATGACCTTTCCGATGAAGAAGTGCGTTACGAAACCTTAAGGACAAGTTGGATGTCTACCTCCAACCGTTGATTGAGGAAATGCAAAAACTTTGGGAAATCGGAGTTGAAACTTACGATGTCTCTAAGAAACAAAACTTCTTATTAAAGGTTGCATTAATGTGGACGATCAATGACTTTCCTGCATATGACATGCTTTCCGGTTGGAGTACAAGTGGATATCGTGCTTGTCCTTATTGTCCAAATCATAAATCATTTTACCTTAATCATAGTAGAAAGGTTTGTTGGTTTGATTTTCACCGTGAATTTTTACCACCTCATTGCCGTGAATTTTCACCGTGACTTTCTAAAGAATAGGCAAACCAAGGATCGCATTGCCGAAAACAAATTACCCGGTGATGAGGTGTGGGCTTCGGTAAAAGATTTACCGAAGGTAGTTGATGCTTCTGTTCAAGAGTTGAAAAACATAAAAGACAAGAAAGAAGGTTGGTGCAGACAAAGCATATTTTGGGAACTCCCTTATTGGAAAACATTGTTGATTCGACATAAGATATGATGCACATTGAGAAAAATTTCTTTGAAATGCTTATCAATACGGTCATGGATGTAGAAAATAAAACTTCCTTTGGACCTAAAGGAAAAGCATACTTTCTTGAACTTTGTGCATAACGGCCCACGACATCTAGGTTTGTATTAAACACCGCCGAGAAGAAGGCTCTTTGTGAATGGGTAGCTTCTTTGAAATTTCCGGATGGTTATGCTTCTAATTTAAGTAGGTGTGTTGACCATCAAAATTTGAAATTGCATTCAATGAAAAGTCATGATTGTCATGTCTTTATGCAACGTTTACTCCCTGTTGCCTTGAAATATTTGCTCCCTTCGGCGTCTTTGAATGCAATAACCGAGATAAGTCAGTTTTTTAAAAACCTATGTACTTCTTATCTCAAGGTTGAATCTATGGAGCGCCTAGAATCAAACATTGCGGAGATAATATGCAAGTTAGAGAAGATATTTCCCCCGTCTTTATTCAATTCTATGGAACATTTACCCATTCACTTACCTTATGAGGCGAAGGTCGGAGGACCTGTTCAATATCGGTGGATGTATCCTTTTGAGAGGTAACATATTTTATTAAAATAATTTAATAATTAGTTTCCATAATAAGAATAGTATATTAATTCTCAATTAACGAAATCATTATGTAGGTTTCTTAATCATTTAAAGAAGAAGATGGCCAACAAAGCCCGAGTGGAAGGTTCCATATGCAATGCTTATTTGCTAGAGGAAATTTGAAATTTCTGTTCACTATATTTTGAAGACCATATTGACACAAAAGCTAAAGACATGTTAATTTGGAATCAGATCATACGCTAAGTTCAAAATTACCCGAGTTATTCAATGAAAACCTAGGGAGTACAAGCGGGAAATGTAGAGAGAGGTACATGGAGTTGAAAGAGTATGAAGAAGCTCACTTTTATATGCTAAGGAATTGTGGAGATCTGTTACACTATAATGAAAAGTAAGCTATACAAAATAGTTTTTAATTATCTAATTTGATTATAATGTTAAATAGTTTATTTATAACTAAAACATGTTATTTATAATATAGGGACTTTGAGACATATATCAAACTCGCATTTCCTGATGTCACTTGTTCTGATGATGCTTGGAGCAGACATGACAAAAGTTTTCCGAGTTGGTTCAAAAATGAAGTATGTGATAGATTTTCTTTGACAATAATTAACACATTTACATTAAATAGAGAATGATAAAATAACACTTCAATACATTTGTTGTTAATAGGTTGATAAATTGAAAGATCCTTTAATTATGGCTCTAGCATTGGGTCCTATTAACATGGTGAAGAGCTGGAGACGATATACCATTAATGGTTATAAGTTTCGTGCTTTTAAAGAAGGACTTGATGTTCCTAAAGCTACCTTAAGCAATGGGGTTTGTGTGAGTTCTGTAGAAGGATTAGACTACTTTGGAATGCTAAAAGAAGTAATTCAGCTTTCAAACTATACCTGTGAAAAGGTTTACAGGGTCATATTATTCAAATGTGACTGGTTTTATAATTCTCCCCAAGGACTTAATATCCACAAGGTATACGGACTTGTTGATATAAATCACACAAAGAAACTTTGCAGACATAACCCATTCATGTTAGCTTATCAAGCTGATCAAGTTTGTTACGCTCCATATCCAACCACAAAGAAAGGTAATCAATGGTCTGCGCTATTTAAAATCAAGGCAAGATCACATGTTGATGTTCTTATCGATGAAACTGTCTTCCAGGAAGATGAGGTTGTCAATGATCATTCAATTTCATTCGCCAGTTATTGTGGTGGAAGACACTGAGAGTGAAGGTGAATATGATGATGTGGTTATTGTCGAGAGGGTGAAAATGGAATACGCCAAGGAGGTCAGGGAAGAAGAGGATAAAGATGAAAGCGATGTTGGAGAAAAAGAAGAGGAAGTAGAGGAAGATAATGACGGATTGCTCTTTTCTGATAATGATGAAGAAGAACTTTCGATTCGTAATGATAATGCTAGTGATAGTGAATGGTTTTAGTTGTAATTTTCATATGTTAAGCCTATTTTAATCAAAGTGTATGAACTTTGTTTCAATAAAGCCTATTGTACAATCTTGATGGAACTACTTTTTTATGGATTGAAAACTTTTAGGTTCATCCTTCTTAAAAAAATTTAATTGACTTATACATGCATTATTAGCTGCCGACGATTTTTTTTTTACTAACAACAATGTTTATAGTTAGTAAACATGGCAGGTAATGAGACGGAGGACCAGGGTGTCGACGACAACCCCCCACCAAACATCGAGGAACAGACGACGGAGGAGAACGATCAAATCGATCATGGCGATTATTCTCTCAGATGACCCTACCTTGGGTGTTTGGTAAGCTGTGTTTTTTTTATCCATTTTAGTAGGTGATGTTTTAATTTATACGTACGGTTTAATTTAAGGTTTAACTTAAATTGACGTGTGTGTTTTTTAGGTGGGACGACAAAGCGGTGAACGATTACGTGACTTGGTCGTTCACCCGTACATACGATGATGACTATGTCACCAAATGGGGTGATGCGTCCAAGGCAAAGCGGAACAAGATGTTCGCTTATTTTGCGGTAAAATTTTCATGTTCGAATTTCATTTCATTTTTTTAAATTTTAATCTAGTCAATGTACTAATAACGGTTGATTGTGTAACAGAGACATATTAGGCCACATGACCGAGGGTATAACCTTCGGGGTGTGTGGGAGACCCGAGTGAAGGGCGGATTACCAGTTAGTATGTAGCGCCACTACAGCAAAGAAGAGGTCGTGGTGGCTACCGGGACCTCATTGGGAGATGGTGAAGAAAAGGAGCGAAGATCCAAACTTTGTCAAACAATCAAATGTGAATATGACAAATAGAAGGTCGGGAGGGGTAGACGGGAAAGCTTTGGGAACCCACACTCTTGGCCGGAAGAGTTCGGCTATCGTTTTTAAGGAATTAGTAAGTATTCTAATTATTATTTTTATAGATTGAGATATGTTAATTATTGCCGAAATTATTTTAATTATTATGTTTTATCGCATTTTTTAGGGCCGTACCAGCTCATGGAGAAGTCGAAGAAAAAGAAGGATGGCGAATGGGTTAGCCCCCGAGCATCAGACATGAACGTAAGTTTTCTCATGCATTTTCTTTTTACTTTTCTTCTTTCCTTAGATTGGTATTATTTATTTTATATAAGTCGTAATTGTTTTTTTTGTTTTTGTTGATTTTCAGAAGGCGTACCAACATAAGATGAGTTAGCCAACACCTACCGGAGCCCCACCAGACCCGTTTGAAGTGTACAATAATGTAGTTGGGGGTTAAAAAAATAGATCGAGGTTCTTCGGGTTGGGATCAGCGGCTTCGCAATTGTTCGAGCCTACTAGAGGTAGGCATCACCCTTCTGGTTCATCTTACTCACCGCCCATTGTTGCTCAGTTCTCACAGGAGAATTCGCAATTGAAAGAGCAAATGAGTCAAATGCAAATGGATATGCAAGCCACTCAAGAGAGACAAGAACGCATGGAGGCGTTCATGAGAGAGAGGTTTAATTTTTTCAGGGGCAACAACACGTGTGCGGGGGTCCCTCAACCACGTTATATGGATGACTTCACGGATGACGGTCACGGATTTATTGGTCATGTCGAGCCATTAGCTTAGAAATAGCTAGGTTGTTTGTATGAACCATAAACCTTTTGTGACAACCCTCGCGAATGCGGAAATATAAAACATACAAGCATGTGAATTATATAGCGGAAATATCAAGTTTTTAAAACTTTTATACATGGAAGAAGAAGTATGCGAGGAGTGTCAAGTATTACAAACTAGAGTATGAAATACAAGAAAGAGACGAAGTCTCTCAAAATATTATAAATGTCAAAGTGTTTAGCAAATAACTAAAATATCGTCTAGAGGTGAAACTTCCAGGGACAACGCCCGCTAGCTCACACCCGAACCCAAAATATCAAGCAAAAAATCATCCATGCAAGCAACCTGTTCATCCATGAAAAAACATGAACGCCCACAATCAGTGGGGAGTAACTCCGGGTTCTCCCAGCCATATCACATTAAACGTACATAAAAGGAATACAAAATATAAGCATGCATATATAGATATACATGTGAAATACGATAAGGATAGATAGGCAATCCAATATATAATGATAAGAGCATATGGAATACAAATCCGAATCCATCATGTTATACAAAGACTCGGGGAAGACACTCTTAGGCAACCGAATACGCTCACTAGGGCTTACATCTCACCGTTAGCGGTATAAGTTTGATAAGATTGAGACTCGACAAACAAACCATGCCAAGTCATCAATGATCAAGCATATAATCATTCATGAAATCATCCATCCAAACATACCGACACAATGACGACATCTCTCACGGTAAATGAAACGCACTAGCATCGTGTACATGGCAAGTATGATTAAAAGGCATCCACGAGATAAGCATTTCCCTGAACGCATACAGATTCAATTCATTTTGTATATGTGGACTAATTTCCTCCTGGTAGAACGACGATATAAATACCCGGTCCTAGTCTAAATCTGGCCAGAATCCCGAAATCACATTTTCCGGTTCGACATGCGAAACGTTTCGCATCCAAGACTCGGTCATACAAGAAGCCGAGTACCCCAAATTCGGTCGATATAATTCACGAAAGAGGCGGAAAAGAGCTCAAGCCTCATAACAAGCGGTACGCTACATGCAAATAACACCACCTCGCAAGTACACAACATTTGACGGCCGGGTCGATCAAGGCAAAACGTTTGCCTCCCAACAACGTCGTCGTATGCCCACTAACACATGCAATTAAACAGTAGGATACCTCCTCGTTCCGACATTCCAGCCTTACGAACGTGGAGGTAGCCAGGGGAATGAGAGTACAAAGCACATAACAAAATAGTGCTCAAACCGTAACATTTATAAAAACCGACTCAAAGTGGGACATACCAAAAACCGTCACAAAACATGCGATTCAAGCGAATGAAATATCATATATTCAAAACATTAATATTTTAAGTCACTACGTAAAATTATATGAAAAACGAATCATGCGAACTATTATAAATTACGAGTTTAGAAGGTATTAGGAAATATACTCAGCCGTGTTGCCGGCCGGTCAGAGGACCGGCGGCCGGTCACCCGGCTTGCGCCTCAAGCATAATACAAAAATCACAAAGAAAAGGCAGCGTGTTACAGGCCGGTCTGGGGGCCGGCGGCCGGGCACCCGGCCGGGAGAATCACTAACAAAAAAAGCAAGTTTCCTACTGATGTGTTCCCAGCCGGTGGGCAGACCGGCGGCCGGTCACCCGGCTGGGAACCTCAGTTCACCCGAGAGCCTTCATCATGCTTCCAATCATTTTCAATTCTCATAATTTACTTCTATCAACTATCAACAATCAATAATCATCATCAACAATCATCAACTAGCAACAATCATCATCAATAACACAATTCCTAAGCTTACTAATCGTATTCTAAATACGAATTCTAACATAGAAACATGTAAAACACGTAAATGATATCGAGTAACCCTTCAGCGTTACCTTTATGCGTCTTTACTCCGCGTCAAGGTCCTCTTCAATCAAGAAATAGTCTTTGTCGAGATCTTGGAGGTCACCACCTACAAATAGTTAATAAAAGATGAATATTCTTCACCTTGAGAAAGACGGAAAGTTTGAAAAGCGAGAAAGACGGTAATTTTATTATCAATACGGATAGAGGAAGATAAGAGGGGAAGAATAAGACGAACTTACGTGAATTTGAGCGAGAAACGAAAGATTTATGACGATTCTAAACTTGGATCAAAATGGAGGCAAGGTTTTGGTTGATTTCTTAGTGAGGAAGTAAGAAAAGTTGAGTTGTGTGAATGAAAATAGGTTATGAGGGAGTATGAGGTGAGTTATTGGAAAAGTCAAGAAAAGTCAAAGACGGCTTAAGACGGAGTCACTTGAAATCTCGCGAAAAATCCAAATACGAACTCGGAAATTCTAAATTCGACTCGGGAAATTAAATTCTAAATTAAAGCTAAATTTCGCTGAAAAGTATCTGTAAAATATTTTCATTATACAAATAGGGTACATTTGCGGGTGTTACAATCACCCCACCTTTTAAAAAGTTTCGCCCTCGAAACTTGAGGGAAAGAAAGATACCTTACTCGAATAGACTCGGATATTTACTACGCATAGAAGCTTCCGTTTCCCAAGTCTCTTCTTTAACATTAGCACATCTCCACAAGATTTTCACTAAAGGAACCACCTTACTTCTCAACTTCTTATCCTTGCGATCTAGGATGCGGATCGGCTTCTCTTCAAAGGATAAATTCGGTTCAAGCTCGGGCATTTCCTTTTGAAAGACATGGCTTGGATCACTAACATACTTTCTCAATTGAGAAACATGGAATACATTATGAACCTTAGCCAAATTCGGGGGCAAATCCAACTTATAAGCAACGGCACCAATCCTGTTCACAATAACCAAGGGTCCAATGTATTTTGGGCTCAATTTACCCTTAACACCAAACCGTTTAACACCCTTCATTGGAGATACTTTCAAAAACACTTTATCCCCAACTTCAAACTCTAACGGCCTTCTTCGGATATCGGCATAAGACTTTTGACGGTCTTGAGCGGCTTTCATTCTATCACGAATGACCTTCACATGATCAATGGTTTCAACAAGAACATCGGGACCTAAGTCACGAACATCACTCAATTGATTCCAACATATAGGACTTCGACATTTTCTTCCATAAAGAGCTTCATAAGGAGCCATCTTGATCGAGGCATGATAACTATTGTTGTAAGAAAACTCCACTAACGGTAGAATCTTTTCCCAACTAGATTGGAAGTCGAGTGCACAAGCCCTAACCAAGTCTTCTAAAGTCTGAATAGTCCTCTCGGTCTGACCATCGGTAGCGGCATGAAATGCGGTACTCATCAATAACTTACTACCCATGGCTTCTTGTAAAGCCTTCCAAAATCTCGAACAAAACCTCGGATCTCGGTCGGATATAATCTCCTTAGGAACACCATGGTATCTAACAATCTCATCAACATAGGCTTTCGCTAGACGGTCTAAACTCCAAGTTTCTTTGATCGGAATGAATCTAGCACACTTGGTCAAACGATCAACAACAACCCAAACGACATCTTTACCTCCAACGGTCCTCGGCAAAGCCATAACAAAATCCATAGAAATAGATTCCCACTTCCATAGCGGAATATCCAATGGTTGTAGCAATCCACCGGGCCTCTTGTGTTCAATCTTCACTTGTTGGCAAGTAAGACATCTTCCAACATAAGACACAACATCACCCTTCAAATTCGGCCACCAAAATTGTAGTTTCAAATCTTTGTACATTTTATCACCTCCGGGGTGAATAGAATAAGGGGAAAGGTGAGCTTCATCAAGAACTCGCTTCCTCAAATCAAGAGCATTAGGAACAAATAAAACGGCCATGGAAACGAAGAACACCTTCATCATCAAACTTGAAATCTTTAGCTTTACCTTCAAGAAGTTTGGGTTGAATAGACTTGTAGGTAAGATCATCAACTTGGCTTTCGCGGATTTCACGGAGAAACACAGGTTCGGCAGTCATAGCACCAACATAAACAAATCCACGCTCTACGAATTCCAACCTCAACTTCCGAAACTCGGCACAAAGATCATCGGGTAATACCCGCATAGCATTCAATGCATGAGAAGCTTTCCTACTAAGAGCATCGGCAACCACATTAGCCTTCTCTTCATGGTACAATAACTCAAAATCATAATCATTCACCAATTCCAACCATCTTCTTTGTCTCATATTCAACTCTTTTTGAGTAAATATGTACTTCAAACTTTTGTGATCGGTGAATATACGACAATGAACTCCAATTAGGTAATGTCTCCACACTTTCAAAGCATGAACAACAGCGGCTAATTCCAAATCATGAGTAGGATAGTTCACTTCATGAACTCTCAACTGCCTCGAAGCATACGCCACCACTTTCCTATTTTGCATAAGAACACAACCCAATCCCATTTTAGAAGCATCACAATAGACATCAAAGTCTACTCCATCTTCAGGCAAAGTCAACACCGGAGCGGTAGTTAACCTCTTCTTTAACTCTTGAAAAGCAGCGTCACAAGCTTCATTCCATAGGAACTTGGTTTCCTTCTTCAATAGTTGAGTCATTGGTCTAGCAAGCTTGGAGAAATCCTTGACAAATCTACGGTAATAACCAGCTAAACCAAGAAAACTTCGAATTTCCCTAATATCGGACGGACTCTTCCAATCCACCACAGCTTCAATCTTCGAAGGATCCACCATTACACCTTCTTTAGAAACCACATGCCCAAGAAAGGACACCTTAGGTAACCAAAATTCACACTTGGAGAACTTAGCATACCACTTCTGTCGACGAAGAACACCCAAAATAGTCCTTAGATGAATAGCATGCTCTTCTTCGGGCTTAGAGAAAATAAGAATATCGTCAATGAACACCACCACACACTTGTCAAGGTACTCACTAAATGTGCGGTTCATTTGGTCCATAAAGAAAGCGGGAGCATTCGTCAATCCAAATGGCATTACTTGGAACTCATAATGACCATACCTTGTACTAAAAGCAGTCTTCGGAATATCAACATCTCGAACAGGAATTTGGTGATAACCGGATCTCAAATCAATCTTGGAAAAAGTAGAAGCACTCTTTAGTTGATCAAACAAATCTTCAATTCTTGGTAAAGGATACCTATTCTTGATTGTAATCCGATTCAACTCACGGTAATCAATACAAAGCCTCATAGAACCATCTTTCTTCTTCACAAAAAGAACGGGACCACCCCAAGGCGAGGCACTTGGTCGAATAAAACCCTTCTCAATCATATCATCAAGCAGCTTTCTTAATTCTTTCAATTCGGTCGGAGCCATACGGTAATGAGCTTTGGCTATGGGTCCCGAACCAGGTACAAGATCAATAGAGAACTCAACATCACGCTCGGGAGGAATCCCGGGCAAATCTTCAGGAAATACATCAACAAATTCACGAACAATAGGCACATCTTCAATACTTGGCAAAGAGGTAGTTGAAGAAGTCACAATACACAAGTATGCTTGGTGACCCTTTCTTACCATACTTACCAACTTCATAGCGGAAATTAAAGACACACCTTTTCGGGGATGAGATCCCTTATAGGTTATTCTAACTCCTAAAGGACTCTTTAAATAAATCTTTTGATCACGACACTCGAACCTAGCATGGTACAATGCTAACCAATCAATACCTAGGATTATATCGAACTCTCCTAGAGGGAATTTAAGGAGATTAGCGGGAAAGATAGAACCCGAAATAGATATTGGTACATTAGGATAAAGTGTAGAACAAGAGATAATATCTCCGGATGGTAAGGATATGGGAGTATCCTCACTAGATGTAGGCTTGATAGATAATTTATTAGCATAAGTCAAAGACACAAAAGACATTGAAGCACCGGTATCAAAAAGAATAAGACACGGTTGTTCTAAGATTGAGAACATACCCGTAATGATCTTCGGATGAGCGTCGGCTTCGGCACGGCTCATGACAAAGATAGAACCCTTAGGTTTAGCAGGAGGAGGGGGCAACTTTCGATCGGGGCAATCATTATAACGGTGACCACCCTTTTGGCAAAAGAAGCACACATAAGGTCGGTTGAAACATGCCACACCGGGGTGGTGTGGAAGTCTACAACGGTTGCAAAAGCGACCTTGAGCTTGAGCTTGTGGAGCATAAGGCTTATGAGCCACATTAGAAGTAGCTCGAGGAATGAAAGGAGCAGGAGCTCTTTTGTTTGCATTTGAAAGAGGATTGAATCTCCTCTTGTTAGCATAAGAGTTAGAAGGAGACGGAATAAATGGTCTCTTCCCAAATACATTCGGTCTTGGAGCGTAAGAAGGAGAGGGATTATTCATCAAAGCTTCATCCCTAATAGCCTTCATGGAATTCTCGGCCCACAAGGCATCATCATAAAGATCCCCAAAGGAGGTAGTATTCCTCCTCACTTTACTTTGAAGAACGACACTCAGCTTATTACGGTAATAGAAGGCTCGGTCCTCGTCATCTCGGATAAGCCTCGGAGCAAAATGAGCAAGCTTGTTGAACTCCGTAGTAAAATCTTGCGCAGACAAGTTGCCTTGCTTAAAGTCAATGAACTCCTTGAGCCTTTGTTGCTTAAGCTCTTTAGGATAGAATCTACCTTCCACAAGAGCTTTGAAACAAGCCCAGTTGAAGTCATCTTCGAGAGTAGCAGTGTCACTAGTGATAGACCACCAATTATCAGCTTCCCTCACAAGGAAGTGCTTTGCGATCCTCACCTTGTCCTCTTCACGGACTTGGTATAGATCAAACTGCTTCTTCATCTCACGGAACCAATCTGATAGCTCCGTAGGGTCCGGCTCTCCACCATATGGTATAATTTTACTCCTAGCTATTTGACCCGCCACCCAAGCTTAGCCAACCTGGTGGTTATCTTCCCTTCGAGGGGGAACCTGGTTGGCATGAGCTAAAGCTGCATCTTGCTGATTTTTCAGCACTTGAGTAAGAGCTTCCAACACGACATTCTCTACCATTCGTGGTCTAACCATCTTCATAAGAAACAAAAACAAATTAAGTTACTCCTATCAATTAGCATAAACAAATAGACTACCAAGTAAAGTCTTTAACTTCTACCCATCTCTCATTTATTATTTCAAGGTCAAGTAGTTTAAGTTAGGGTTCACGTGTGTGCGTCGGGAGCGATAAAGCTCTGATACCAACTGTGACAACCCTTGCGAATGCGGAAACATAAAACATACAAGCATGTGAATTATATAGCGGAAATATCAAGTTTTTAAAACTTTTAGACATGCAAGAAGAAGTATACGAGGAGTGTCAAGTATTACAAACTAGAGTATGAAATACAACAAAGAGACGAAGTCTCTCAAAATATTATAAATGTCAAAGTGTTTAGCAAATAGCTAAAATATCGTCTAGAGGTGAAACTTCCAGGGACAACGCCCGCTAGCTCACACCCGAACCCAAAATATCAAGCAAAAAACCATACATGCAAGCAACATGTTCATCCATGAAAAAACATGAACGCCACAATCAGTGGGGAGTAACTCCGGGTTCTCCCAGCCATATCACATTAAACGTACATAAAAGGAATACAAAATATAAGCATGCATATATAGATATACATGTGAAATACGATAAGGATAGATAGGCAATCCAATATATAATGATAAGAGCATATGGAATACAAATCCGAATCCATCATGTTATACAAAGACTCGGGGAAGACACTCTTAGGCAACCGAATACGCTCACTAGGGCTTACATCTCACCGTTAGCGACATAAGTTTAATAAGATTGATACTCGACAAACAAACCATGCCAAGTCATTCAATGATCAAGCATATAATCATTCATGAAATCATCCATCCAAACATACCGACACAATAACGACATCTCTCACGGTAAATGAAACGCACTAGCATCGTGTACATGGCAAGTATGATTAAAAGGCATCCACGAGATAAGCATTTCCCTGAACGCATACAAGATTCAATTCATTTCGTATATGTGGACTAATTTCCTCCTGGTAGAACGACGATATAAATACCCGGTCCTAGTCTAAATCTGGCCAGAATCCCGAAATCACATTTTCCGGTTCGACATGCGATAAACGTTTCGCATCCAAGACTCGGTCATACAAAGAAGCCGAGTACCCCAAATTCGGTCGATATAATTCACGAAAGAGGCGGAAAAGAGCTCAGGCCTCATAACAAGCGGTACGCTACATGCAAATAACACCACCTCGCAAGTACACAACATTTGACGGCCGGGTCGATCAACGCAAAGCGTTCGTCTCCCAACAACGTCGTCGTATGCCCACTAACACATGCAATTAAAAAGTAGGATACCTCCTCGTTCCGACATTCCAGCCTTACGAACGTGGAGGTAGCCAGGGGAATGAGAGTACAAAGCACATAAAAAAATAGTGCTCAAACCGTAACATTTATAAAAACCGACTCAAAGTGGGACATACCAAAAACCGTCACAAAACATGTGATTCAAGCGAATGAAATATCATATATTCAAAACATTAATATTATAAGTCACTACGTAAAATTATATGAAAAACGAATCATGCGAACTATTATAAATTACGAGTTTAGAAGGTATAAGGAAATATACTCAGCCGTGTTGCCGGCCGGTCAGAGGACCGGCGGCCGGTCACCCGGCTTGCGCCTCAAGCATAATACAAAAATCACAAAGAAAAGGCAGCGTGTTCCAGGCCGGTCTGGGGGCCGGCGGCCGGGCACCCGTCCGGGAGCATCACTAACAAAAAAAGCAAGTTTCCTACTGATGTGTTCCCAGCCGGTCACCTGGCTGGGAACCCCAGTTCACCCGAGAGCCTTCAACATGCTTCCAATCATTTTCAATTCTCATAATTTACTTCTATCAACTATCAACAGTCAATAATCATCATCAACAATCATCAACTAGCAACAATCATCATCAATCAAGAAATAGTCTTTGTCGGGATCTTGGAGGTCACCACCTACAAATAGTTAATAAAAGATGAATATTCTTCACCTTGAGAAAGACAGAAAGTTTGAAAAGCGAGAAAGACGGTAATTTTATTATCAATACGGATAGAGGAAGATAAGAGGGGAAGAATAAGACGAACTTACTTTAATTTGAGCGAGAAACGAAAGAGTTATGACGATTCTAAACTTGGATCAAAATGGAGGCAAGGTTTTGGTTGATTTCTTAGTGAGGAAGTAAGAAAAGTTGAGTTGTGTGAATGAAAATAGGTTATGAGGGAGTATGAGGTGAGTAAGTGGAAAAGTCAAGAAAAGTCAAAGACGGCTTAAGACGGAATTCACTTGAAATCTCGCGAAAAATCCAAATACGAACTCAAATATTCTAAATTCGACTCGGGAAATTAAATTCTAAATTAAAGCTAAATTTCGCTGAAAAGTATCCGTAAAATATTTTCACTATAAAAATAGGGTACATTTGCGGGTATTACACCTTTAACTTAAATGTATTATGTATACTTGAAATAGCGAGGTTGTTTGTATGAACCGTTAAGTTTATGTAAATGAGGATTTGGTTGTGATGTTTGGTGTTGATAAGTGTTTTTTTTTTTAGATTCCCGCTTTGCGGTCGACAATCAAATTGATTTATTGCAGGATTTGTATGGTTATTGCAGGATTTGTATGGTTATTGCAGGATTTGTCGATGTAAAACAATGCATATTTTGCATTGTGGCTGGCAGAAACCAACTGTTTCGTGCAGCTACAGGGTAAATTTGTGACGGAAATTCCGTCACAAATATTGACTTCTGTTGACCAACAGACTTTTTTGGTCAACAAAAGTCAATATTTGTGACGGAAATTCCGTCACAAAAGTCAATATTTGTGACGGATATTCCGTCACAAGTATTACTTTTGTGACGGAAATTCCGTCACAAATATTGATTTCTGTTGACCACAAACTTTTCTAGTCAACGAAAGTCAATATGTGTGACGGAATTTCCGTCACAAAAGTCAATATTTGTGACGGAATTTCCGTCACAAATATTGACTTATGTTGACCAGAAAAGTATGTTGGTCAACGAAAGTCAATATGTGTGACGGAATTTCCGTCACAAAAGTCAATATTTGTGACGGAAATTCCGTCACAAATATTGACTTTCGTTGACCAAGAGTTTGACCTGGACTTTTGGCTTGTGACGGGAATTCCGTCACAAAACTGTTTTGTGACGGACATTCCGTCACAATTCCTCTTTTGGTGACGATTTAGAGTGACAAATTTTTGTGATGGAATTTCCGTCACAAAAGAGCTTTTTCTGACGGATTGGCCTCGTTTGTGACTGGAATTTCCGTCACAAACCCGTGTTCATTTAGTAGTGATCTTTTAACTTGTGTCAGTATACCTTCCTTGATGCCAAGCATCTCAAAAATATGAGAAGACTTTTCTTATGAGGATCAATATTATAAACTAAGACTTTTCTTATTGACAAGAGAGGTTTACAAAGGATTTTATATGAGAAGTATTTTTATTTCACTTGGCTTGTCCATCTATGGTAACAAGCATCTCTATTTATACTACTTACATGATAAGCATGCTCATACACCTTGCATGCCTTGATGTTACACTTGGCATTTTGCCTAAGACACTTATGTAGCCTACTTATCTTACACCTAGTACACTCCTATTTATCTTACACCTACTTTTCATAATTACCCTAATGGTAATTTTATTTATGGTAATTTTGCTTAACTATTTACATTTCTTTGTCTTCATTCCCTCTGTTTCCTAAATAATGCTATGCCAAAAGTGGGGGTTGGTACAAGTGGTAGTGCATTAATCCCCCCGGAGGTAATGCATAATATCGGATTTTGGAATGTTGGCCTAAACGGTCTTGATAAGCAAAAACAAGTTAAATGGTTCCCTCATAATCACCAGGTAGGACTGTTTGGGCCCTTTGAGACTAACGTAAAGCCTAAGTCTCTATACTTTGTTCATTTAAATATGTGTGATGGTGGTCTATTACTCTATTTCTACTAATACCTTTTGTCATAGTGGTGGTAGAATCTGAGTGCTATAAAAGCCTGCGGTTTTTCATGTCCAATTCTTACATTATAGTGCTCAACTGAGCGAAAGTCATTTTGGGAGAAAGTCATTTTGGCACCACTGAGAGAAAGACATTTTGAGAGAATTGGTTTTTCTTTTCTAGACTCAATCAACGATCCATGGATTCTTTGTGGGGATTACAACTATGTTTTGGCTTCTATTGAGAGATTGGGTGGTAATTCTAATGAAGAAAAGAGGGAGGATTTCCAAGCTTGTGTTGATTATTGTAGTTTGACTGATTGTCCAGCTTTTGGTACTGTAGTGTATTCTAGATTGGAAAGATTCCTTGTTAATCAGGAGTGGCTTCATTCTAGGGTTAACTATTTTGCCAACTTTTATAATGAGGGTTTTTTTATCACACTCCTTGCATTGTTCAAGACTCTTCAAGCAACATGGTGGGTAGAAGAAGTTTTTAATATGTGGAGTCAGGTGAAATATTTTATCTCTTGTGTGCAACAAGTGTGGAACTCTAATTGACAAGGGAAAAGAATTTTGTAGGTTGTGATGAAGTTAAAGTCGCGAGCCTAGGACTCCGGGCCGGCCAACCGGCTATCGGCCGACCGACCGACGCCTAGCCCGAGTTCTCTTCATGCCAAAAAAAATGGAAAATACAAGGCGAGGGTTCCATGCCGGTAGACCGGCTGCTGGCTAGCATGGACACCTTTCTCTTCCTTTGTCTTCTTTCTCAAGTAGGCCGGGTCTGGATGCCGGTGGACCGGCTGACACCAAGCCCAACTTCTTTTTCTCTTCTTCGCTTCTCCTTGTGAGGGCTGGTGCTCCCCCGCTCCTGGCTGGGAGCTCTTGGCTCATTTTTTTCTCTCGCTTTCTCATGCTTCGAATATGGTAGCGACGACATTTTGCTCCTAATCTCGTCTTGCCTTTTCCTTGGCATATTCCCTACGAGAAGAGATGGGAATTTATAATATGGGAGTGCACGGAATAAGTGGTAAATGCAAGTAAATCGACGCTAAAACCGTGTTAAATAGAGTCAAACTGCATGAGAATGATGAGGGGAAATGGTTTAAATAAATCGTATATCAGACACCAAAGCCGATAGTGAACCAGACCAAACATTTTTAAAAAGAATGGAAGTTTCAATTTTCCAATTTTGTGCCTAATGTTGACCTCTCATGTGGTATTTGAGTTCTTTGAAAACAGATTTATCGAGCCGTTTTTTTGTGAAAGTTCATGCTAAAACGAAGAGGTTCATAAACGTTCTTCCAACAAAATTTCGTTTTGTCTTCTAGTATTCGTTTTTCCTAGACCAACGTAATAAACAGCAAAGCTCGCTTGTGACCGTCACATGCTTGTGACATCTCAAAATCCTCTCTACAACTTGTTCTCCCACTTATCATTACCTTGATGTGTATGAGGGGTCACAAACTTGTGAGTTGTGACAGTTAGACAATTTATTGCATAATAAAACAGAATTACTTTCTCACATACAAACTTTACTTTTTCATATACACTTTTTCATTAAGTTTCCATCTAATACCCTTTTAACCTAAAACATTGCCATTTATCTCTTATTCCAACCTTTTAGCCTAAAATTTAATCTAATTGTTTCAAGCACTTCAACAATGGATACTAATCCCAATTGTTTACCAGTTAATATTGGTTATTGATTTTTATTTACTTTATTTATTTATTAAAGTTGTTACCAAGATACATCTTAAAATCAAAATTCGTTAGCTTAAGAACCCTTCGTAGTTCTTCATTATGTTTAATGTGTTGAGTATTTTGGTATGAAAGTTAATGAACATAACAATTGGTTTTATCCTTCAATTTGGAACCATTTGTCACGGCTTGATTTAACGGAGTATATAATTGACCCCATCTTACTGACACCGCTTGTTAATGAATTACATTCTCTATAGACTACTAAAGTAAAAACTAGTAAAAGTCGAAAGCTATTCAGCATGCCCACTAAAGTACTAAACCTTGCATTTTCCATGATTGTGGGTGGGACAAGGGAGTAGGTTTGCGAGGAGGATGGTGCGTGGGATTTCTCTTTTGATCGGCTGGAATCGATGCGATTGTTGGTCGTGGTGTTGTACGTCGGGGCTGGGGTTAGCCGGTAAATGTCTTGGGGAGGGTGGTCGGCTGAGGCAGTAGCGGCCACTGGGTAATTGATTTTGAGTGAGGGAGATGAGAAAAAATGATAAGCGTAAAATCTTAAAAAACGTATATAATAAAGTAAAATTCGTATGTGAAAAAGCACGTCCCGAATAAAAAATGATGAGTTTTTGGTCATTTTTATTGATTTCTAACGCCCTTGTTATCAAGCAATAATTCAGTAAACACTACCCTAGGCTTCCAGACTTCCAGTCTCCAATTTGCTACTCTCGTCTCTCAACCAAACTCCCGATATCATTTCTACATTCCAAGTAAATGGCTCTTAAAATCTTTCATTTTCAATCACCATTAAAAAGGTATGTTTATTATTCCTCAGTTTTCTCCATCAACACTCATCTCTTTTCCTCTAAATCATCTTCAACACCTTCACACCAAAATGTTGACAAAATCTTTCACTTGATACACAACTGCCCATCAACTGAAAACCTTAAAAAACCCATTGAATCAACTGGAATATGCCTTTCAAATGAACTTATTGATCAAGTTCTCAAAAGGGCTCGTTTTAGTCACTCAAACCCACTTCAAGCTTTGAACTTTTTCTATTATGTTGATCAATTAAATGGGTTTTATCATTCCCAATTTTCACTTGATACTATGCTTTATATTTTGGGTAGGAATAGAAAGTTTGATCTAATGTGGGAACTTTTAATTCAAACTAAAAGAAAGGATAAATCTTTGATTTCTCCAAGAACTTTGCAGGTTGTTTTAGGTAGGATTGCTAAGGTTTGTTCAGTTAGGCAAACTGTTGATGGGTTTAAGAGGTTTAAGAGACTTGTTAACAATTTCGATACCGATTGTTTTAATGCATTGTTGAGGGTTTTGTGCCAGGAGAAGAGTATGGTTGATGTTAGGAATGTTTATCATGGGTTGAAGGGGGACTTTTGCCCGAATTTGCACACTTTTAATATTTTGTTGTCGGGTTGGAAGTCGTCCGAGGAGGCTGAAGGGTTTTTTGAGGAGATGAAGGAGATGGGTGTTGAGCCTGATGTTGTGTCTTATAATAGTTTGATTGATTGTTATTGTAAGAGTAGGGAGATTGAAAAGGCGTACCAGCTGGTTGATAAGATGCGCGAGGAAGATGTGTGTCCTGATGTGATCACCTATACGAGTTTGATTGGGGGATTAGGTTTGGCTGGTCAGCCTGATAAAGCTCGAGATTTATTGCAGGAAATGAAGGAGTATGGGTGTTACCCAGACGTTCCAGCATATAATGCTACTATAAGAAATTATTGCATAGCGAAAAGGCTTTGCAATGCCTATGAGTTGCTGAATGAGATGGTGGAGAAGGGATTGACCCCTAATCCCACTACCTTTAATCTATTCTTTAGGGTTTTTTATTGGTCGAATGACTCGAAAAGTTCGTGGAGTTTATATAAAAAGATGAAGGCAGATGGTTGTTTGCCAAACACACAGTCGTGTATGTTTTTGATTAGGTTGTTTAAGAGGCAGGAGAGGGTGGATATGGCGCTCGAGCTTTGGAACGACATGGTGGAAAAGGATTTTGGATCATACACTTTGGTGTCAGACGTGCTATTTGACTTGCTTTGTGACTTGGGTAAGTTGGATGAGGCTCAGAAATGTTTCTTGCAGATGGTAGAGAAGCGTCATAAACCAAGCAGTGTATCTTTCAAGAGGATCAAGGTACTCATGGAACTTGCTAATAGGACTGAAGCGATCGAGCATTTGTCACAACTAATGGCTGTTTTCGGGCCACAACTCCAATTCAGGAGGCCTAACGATGACTTTGACGATGCCACATCTCTACAACTTGTGGCACGTTGAGTACAGTGGATTCCTAAAATCGTTACGCTATCTTACTTCAACTCAGCTGAAATGCATCACAGTAACGGAGTATCAAGTGCCGCTTTTTCTGTGAAACGTTCCATGTTTTTGCTTTAAACGGTGTGTTAAAACTGTCTCAAGTGTTGGACATAATACTTGCGACCAAAGTTGAGTGTAAAAGTAACATAGTTGAAAGGAGAACAAAGTACCATGTTGAATGGATTAAGATGGATTGTTTTATTTGCCTGCCTTCATTTATAGACGTAAGACGTTTCACTCCATTGTTGGATAGCACCAGGCAAATGTGCTCTGCCAATGCTAGTTCGTTGACCCTCAATGGAGTAATGACTGGCTCTCTTTTGCGTAGATCAAGAGTGTCTCCAAAAATGGAGGATTTACGTCCTATGTGTTCTCTTTTGCGAAATTCATGTCAGAGCCATCAGGCAAAAGACCAAATGGACCAAAGCAATTCATTGTTATGTCCTCAGGAGTAGCAGGATATGCATCATACATGTTGCTGGTTGAGGACAGCCACTTGACCAGATTACATCTTTTGCTTAATGCTTCAGGGCTCTGCCCTTCTTCCTGTCTTGTTCTGCAAATAGTTTGTAGCAAGACTTAAAACTATGCACACAAGCTTGCAGATCTGAAATTGTCTAGTCATTTCAAGTACTGTGATATTATTGGCAATTTGTCATGGCGATTTGTATCCTTTTACAGAAGCTGAATGGAGCGAGAGTAAGGGACTGGTATTTTAAGCACTTGATTGTTTTCAATTTTCATAATGTATGCATTTTCAGCCCCCTTTGAGTCAGCAGTCAAGATTTATAACTCACAAGCCTAAAAGGCGCGTTAAGCGAGGTTTGCAGGTCCGTTAGGACTTGATTTTAACAAGACTGAATACAGGACTGCAAGGGCATGTCACCAAGGAAGAAAAAAACCGGAAGGAGATGCGTACTGTCTTTTCTGTTAGGGTGCACATGAAGACACGGAGCAAATCAACTAGCACACGGGGGTTATATTCCATCTTACCAGTTTGTCCTTATCTTCACACTTACTCACGCTGACTATTTTTTGAGAAGTCAAGGGTGTGAATGTCAAACAACACATAAGTCCCGCGTCTTAGTCATATGGCCCGTGAATTTAGGCCAATCCTTTATGTTGACATATGGCCTTTTTGGTGTCGTCGTCGTTGACCGGTGAGCTTCCCGGCCTTACTCCGGCCATGTGTGGTTCTTAAAATCCAAAACCCGCCGCCTGTTCCCGTACCTGCGTCACCGCCTCTACCCGAAGTGCCATCGTCGGGGACTTTACCTAGGAGGTGTTCCCCTTCCCCTCGCCCCTTCCCCCACCTTTAATGGTAAGTCCGTTGGTTGTCGATGGGTCTGCAGTGTCGGTCGTTTTATGGTTTTGTTATAGGTCTGTCCTCCCCTTGGCTATAATGCATGATCTAGTCCGGTGTTCCCCCTTCCCCCACCGGTTAGTCTGTGCATGTTTGTTTTTGGGGTTGTTTGTTCTTTGCATGTCGTTTATGTGGTCTTATATGGCTTCTGTGGGCTGCGTCGGTCTGTCCGGGGTCGGGTGGTGGTTCGATCCGCCGGTCTTCGACTGGTATGCGATAATTTGTCTTGGCATTGTGTGTTGTTGGTGGTATCAGAGGTTCACCAGATTCGTTTCCGTCTTTGTTTTGGAGGGATGTTCCTTGTTGGTTGGGACATGAGTTAGTCGAAGTTTGTTAATTTGCGTGGTTGTGTCGGTATGGATTGTGGGTATGGGTAGGTTTGTGGTGTTGGGTGGTTTGGATGGGGTGGTTCTCTAACATATTCAATGTCGTTCTCTAGAGTAATGTCAACATGTTTCTATTTACGACCTTTTTTGTATTTTCTTATAATCTTCTATTATAGAAGAATTTGCATTAGTTTGCGTGTTTGTAGTAGTCATCTTAATAAAATAGTCACTAGAATAAATGGTGTAAGTGCTTCTGGTCCTCGTCTCTCGTTAGTGCAGATATCTCGATGGTCTTTGGGAGTCATCAGCCTGTCTCGGTCTTTGGGGCTGATATTGGTCTTTGGGAGTCATCAGTCAAGTAGTTGTTGTCGGTGTTGATCCTCGAGAACAGTATTCAGCACTCCACCAACACATTGCAGAATTCGGCGCCTTTACCTCACCAGTTGTAGTTCTTTGATTAATAGTTGTATCTCTTTACTTAATTAACCATACTACTATATAATGTAAAATTCTAATCTTTCCATTTGTTAAAAAAAACGATTTAACATGACAGTGCCCAAACGACATTTCCCATGTTTTTTTTATCCTTTATAGTACGGTAAGTATTGTGTGAAATGGTCTCACATTATAAGACAATCCATTAATATAAAAATTAATCTTTTATTAATAGCAATATATGAATTATTTTTATAGAATTTGTCCTAAAATTAACACCACATACATGGTCGGTGTTCCCATGATCAGCGAGGAAACAAATAATTGTAAATGATAATTGCAACTTAAAGTCAAAACTCATTTTGACAGCAAAGTACAGTAGATGTCTAAAGTCTACAAATAATAATACTGGTACTGAGTAGCATTATGAGATTACTCTATAAATAATCACAAATTCATACAAAACAAATTTAGACAACAAAGAAGATGATCAAGTCTACAAAGAGGCTAAAGCAAAAAAATTACTCCCTCCATTCAACTCCACACTACACTTATCTTTTTTCACGTTTGCCAACGCGCGTTTTGCATCGTAAATATAGTTCGCTACGTATTTGTAAAAATTATACAAGTTAGATATTTTTAATATACTCTTAAAGACGAATCAAACAAGATCCCACATGAATATATTTTCTCTTATGCATTAGCCGGAAATTGAAAGATTCTTCCGACTTGTGAATAGTGTCAAAAATAGAAAACTACAATGTGGAGTTGAATGGAGGTAGTATTAATTTAGTTAATATGTACGTACAAAAAAAACTCCAAAGGTGAATTAAAGCCTTGAAAGCTTTTTGAAAAAAAAAATTTGGTCAAATCCCGTTTCGACTGTTTGCCATGATGTTTGTCTTTGAAAACTAAAAAAATCGCCCCAACAAAACTAAACGTTATCCGAACACACAAAAAATGAAGAAAATGGTCCATTCGTATGAAATAGAGACAAAACACGTAATGAAAAAATTTATGAAAAAAATGGGGTGAGATATTATAGCAAATCCCAAATAAAAACGGTATATCCAGTTCTGTTATGATTTTCTTTCTAAGTATGGATAAACAAGAAAAATTAATATATGGATGTGCCATACATGTTGATAAGTTTACTGAGACTTGACTGCAAGTGTCGAACATGATACGGTGTGGCTGCTTTTCTTCCTGTCGGTGCAGCCGCGGAGGGCGGACATCTCCTCATGCCGGGATCTTGGTCACCCACCAAAGATAAATGTTGGAATTGCCTAAGCAGGGCTCATTAAAGAAAGGCGGGTTACCTTTGGATTGAAAAACCCGATAGTATTTCATGATGGGAGGTCATGGGTGTGAAAGAATCGACAACATTATTTTCTGCTAACTTTTCATTTTTGTCTAAAATGCAGTGTAGAAGTGTGGTGTCATACTGTCATGTCAGACACTTCCAAGTGTCGGACACGCAATACAAAACCAAAAGAGAACTGTCGGAGTAACATATCCATGTGAGTATCTTTCAACCCTACCAGGATTATTTGCTCCTGATGTTTTCTTGTAATATCAAAATGGCAGGAACTAAAGGTATACTGTCTGCAAGAAAAGTAATCCAGACGTCCCGAGCTCCATGGAAAGGTAAACCAAAAGAGAATTGTCGGAGTAACATATCTCCAGTATGGAACATTAGCAGATGGGTCATCATACCTCCAGTATGGAACCTGGCACCAGCAATGTAAGGCAAACTTATAATACAATTTCTAGCAGAAGAGAGAGAAGCAATACAAAAAGTATCCCCGTGTACGAAGGAACCTTATGTAGTTAGGGATTACCTGCTGCATCAAGCACAATTGGTACAATAACCAAAGTACACGGCAAATGGGTCATTCGGGTCTGGTCATTTCGAATATCTTTGCATTTAGGTTCACGACAAATCCGGATAATCTGCAGAAAAGAGGATTTCATTTACCAGTTTAGATCGGGTTTTAGATTACATAAAATATATTTTGGATTGAGGAGTTTTGTCTATGGATCAGGTTTGGATTTGCATCTCCGATCCAATAAGAAATTGGATTTGGTGTGGATCGTGATAAACCCAATCCAAACGATCTATCACCAGTAATCATTGCAACAAGATTAGAAGCAGCAGGGTAACCTGTTAATCCATTTTGGATATGACCGTAGCAAAGATCCAGTAATCAAGCAGCAATCTTAATTCCTGCACGACAAATGCTATCAACAGATCCTCCAGGTCAATTGCTCACCCCTCAAAAACTTTGCAAGTCTCGCACATGCCAAAAAAAATGATTCATACCCACCTTACATCCAGTTGCATTGTTCACTTGGTCTATATTTTTTACTGGCTTCTCACTTGAGACAGGATGAACCAGTACCATGACAAACATCACTGACATACCAGCCTTCAGATCACTACCTCTTTGAACAGATACCCAGTAAGAATATCACAAAAGCAAGGCTTGGTATACATAGACCTCTATTACAGAGGCTGATACCGCTGCAATTGGCCAAATAATTGGTTTACATCCACCTAAAATCAAATAATAGTGAACAAATATTAATGCTAAGAACTACACAATACTTGAACATATCATTGTATTAAAATCGGTATTATGAAACTTTTTATTACAATTGAAACATGACAGGACAGTTGCTGGACGCATGGAACTGTTCCGTATCCATAGGAAGAGAGCAGATTTTGGGGAAGAAAGAGATATCAGGGCTTTACATTGAACGAGAGGGAAAAAATGAGAGATAAAGGTAAGTTAAAGAGAGACCCTTTTGTAACAATAGTAATAGGAAAAGAGAACCATTCTTAATAATATAACCGGGGTAAGCAAATGGACCATAGAAGGATAAACACTCAGAAATAATACGGTCTCCTATGAGATGGTCTCACCTCTAATTTTATCGTAAGACAGACACTCGTTATTTTGCAACGTCAAAGACTCAAAATTAGATTGTTGTAAGCAGATAAGAATCCATAGATAAAGCCAAGCTACGATGAGGAAGAGTAGATAAGAAAAGTCAAAGAATGAAAGTAAGAGAAATGGAATGGAAAACGTCAAACGGAAAAGGCTTTTGCTTCTAATAAAAACAGATATCATTTTTATCTAATACAAGTAATACTGAACAAGAAATCACCTGGCTCAACAAAAAATGGAAGACAGATTATATGAATATCTGACTATAATTTGGTCTTCATGAGTATCATGACCAATGAAAAAAATTAATCTCACTTTATTTGATTAAAAAATGATCATCAAAGTTAAGCATCTACAAACCAATTTAGGTAGTTGAGTTTATTGTTTTCTCCAATACTAACTGAACAAAGAAACTGGTAGGCATAAATTGCTAAAAGTGATAGTGGAAGAAAATTTTAAACAAGCTTTCGATGGTTCCGGATTGTAAGCAGTGATATCTGGCAGGAGCTATGTTTATGTTGGAGGATCACAATTCTACGGCACTGATACCTTAGGAAAGAACCATCTAGACCAAAAGCTTAAGGTAATGGTGGACGCTTAGTCAAAGAATTTATCGCAAACAACTTTTTTGGTAACAACTACCACACAAGTAAGGAGACATGTCTAGAAGCAAAAGCAACAACTAAAATAATGATGTGGCAAAAAAATTCTGTCATAGAAAAAAAAATATTCTAGACTTACAAAGATAAGATGTAGGAGGACTTCAACTTTTCCAGGCACCGTGATACTTAGCCCAACTCCATCAGGGAGATGAAAAGTCTTTCAGAAATAATGAGAAACATTAGCCCACCAACCCATGCTTCACACATCATAGCCCCAAGATATAGCATGTGGACTTCAAACACAACTCTCTTTCCAAGGAAAATAATAAGACCTCATAGTGTATATAGCTTGAAATAAGGACATGACAGGCTTCAAGGATCATCTTCAAAGAATAACTCACGCTGAACCTCACCTTTTTCGCTATTTGTATTGAAAACACTTCTATTGTAATATTCTTTCAGTCTTAATGCAACAGCTCTCTTACCTGCTCCAGCCAGAGTGAAACACATAGAAGAAATGGTGCTTGCAGCTGGAACCAACCCTTTCTCGGTCATTTCTTTTAACAATTTCATGGCCTCCGCACGATACGATCGTTTCAGCACCTTCTCAACCTCAGCTTGATCGGAAAAATTGCACCAGCCAACTATAAGTATGTCATACGTGGATGAATTTGGTAACCTTCCTCTAACTTGCATCTCACTCATAAGTTCTCTAGCCTGATTCATCTTTCCCGACTGAGCAAAGTGGTGAATAAGCTTATTATATGCACCGCTTGTTGGTATAAAACCTTTGCACACCATTTCACAGTAAAGACGGATAGATTCTTTTATATTTCCCATCTTTGCATAGCCAGAGATCAGCACACTATATGTCACAGTACTAGGCGAAACTCCTCTTCCTCTCATTTCATCGACCAATCCTGCTATGTCCTCCATCAAACCCGCAGAAAAAAGACCATGAAGTAGAGTATCGTACGTAGCTACATTTGGAGATAAACTCCAACTTTTGATTTGGGAATATAACCCCAGAGCCTTCTTCACATGGCTACTTCTACAATAACCTAGTATGAGACTGTTATAAGTGACAATATCAGCTGAGATGTATTTGTCTATCATGATTCTATAAACAGCGAAAGCTTTCTTTGTCATCCCCAATCTGCATAAAATAGAGATAAGGGCATTATAGCTCGCACGATTTGCCTCAAGGCCCATGGCCAGAAGCTGCTCATGTACTTGGAAAATGATTGCTGCTCTTTTGAGCTTTGAAGCAGTCTCTAGAATAGCTCTGTGTATAATGGAAGTTGGGCGAAAACCCATCAATGACATATCATTCAACAAACCCATTGCTTCATCCACCTTATCCATTTTACATAAACAAGTGACCAGAATGTTGCAGGTTATATCATTTGGCATTTGCCCATGGCTCTTCATTTCATCCCACAGCTTAAGAGCATCAAGAACTCTCCCATCCCTACAATATGCATGGATCATTATGGTGTATGTAGCTGAGTCAGCAACCAAATTCAATTGTTTTAGTCCATCATAAACTGACCCTGGTTCATACTCTCCATGCTTCAGGAGCCCACTCATTAGAACATTAAAAGCAACAGTATCAAATCCGATACCTTTTTCGGTAATTTCTTGGGCCAGGTTGAGAGCAGCTGATACATTTCCCAGCCTAAAGTACCCATCCATTAAATTTGTGTAGTTAATACGGTCTAATGATATTCCCCTAGATATCACATCCTGAAGAAAATTTACTGCTTCATCCATCTTTCCATCTCTTTTATAAGCATTCACAAAAGCGTCTAGTACAAAATTGTTTTCACCCACGCCTTGCATCTGCATTTCCTTGTACAAGTGCATCCCAAGTTCTTGCTTCCCTTCCATAAAACACCCATTCAATAATATGCCATATGTTACAGAATTAGGTAGCACATTCTCATGCACCATCTTTCTCATCAGACCAAAAGCCTTGCCAAGATTTCCTTCTTTGACATAACCATTTATCATAGATGAATATGTCATGACATTTGGATGAACACTTGTGACCGCCATCTCCTGCAGTATAGATTCGGCCCCCGTCATGTCTCCAGACTTGCAACGACCATCAATAAGTGCAGTATAAGTGATATGGTTGGGTGTGATGTTATTCTGTAGAAGTGTCTTAAACATGTCTTCAGCTTCTTTCTTTTTCCCCACTTTAAACAGCCCGTCCATCAAACTTGTATGCAAAACAAGATCCAAAAGTAAACCACGAATAACCATTTGAGTCAGAAAAGCAAAAGCTTCAATTTGGTTTCCATCTTTTGACAGTTTATCAATTATCGCTGAGAATGATACATGATTAGGTTCCACCTCCATTTGCCTCATCTCCTTAAGAAGGGCATGTGCCTCTTCTAATCTCCCACTTTTGCAAAGGCCACTTATAATGGAAGTATATGTAATCAAATCTGGTAAAATGCCAGAAGTAACCATGTCCTCATATAAAGCCAGTGCCTCCTCTATTCTTTCTTGTTTGCAGTAAGCAGCTATTAATGTTGTGTATGTAATCACATTGGGCTGTATCACCACTGCATTTGTTTTTCTTGCATTAACTTGGTGATATTCTGAGTCTGAAACATCAGACTGCAAATCCTGTATCCGCTTCAGAACATTCCTAGCCTCAAAAAAATCACCAACTCTACAAAATCCATCGACTAGAGTATTATAAGTGATGATATCAGGCATTAACTTCATCTTCTGCATATCTTCTATTACTTGGAGAGCCTTTTCCATCAGACCCACTTTGCAATAACCATTAATTAAAGTATTGAAAGACATAACATCCGCACAATCAGAAACACAACCATGACAGTTGATTAAAGTATGAAGGATCGATTCAGCGATGTTGAACAATCCAACATCAGAGAAACCCTTGATCAAAATATTGCAAGTATAACTATTAACTGGAATGCCCTTCTTAATCATCTGAGATAAGCATCCTAAAGCATGCTTCGGTAAGTTTAGCTGGCAGAAACCCGATATGAGAATGTTATAGGTAGTGGTATCAACTTTATCAACAGTCTGAAGGAAGTTGAGAACAGAGTTCAACATGCCCGTGTTGCATAAAGAATGGATTAATATGTTATGGATGGATACATTGGCGGTTACCCCACGGGCCAGCATCTCCGAATAGACGTGCCATACCTGATAAGCGAAACGATATCCAAGTTTAAAGAAGTATTCAGTGTATCCAATTTGCAAGAAGGGTGACTAAAATTTCCAGAGTGACGAGGTAGGGACCATTGCTTAAGATGACATCTCCCAAGAGACAAGCCATGCCTAACAAGTAACAAATCAACACAGCCAGGTTTAAATCCGGATTCACAGATACCCAGTCCACATAAATGAGTGATTAAGACGTAGATGAGAGCTAAACCTTATTTGAATCAAAGCGTTACACATAGCCATTGGTAATTTCATTATTTTCTCAGTGTAAGAAAACAGCTTTGTGAAGTTACCTCGCTCCCCTCTTGTGTTTTCCACTACTGATCCAACAACTATTCGTATCCCAACCGAACCCCTAATTCATACTCTTACAGAAACAAAGAACACTCAACATAGCGAGTGCCTTTTAAGAGGGAATGCACAAAATATGGGAGTAAAACACATTATATCGCATATAAGTAACGACACAAGATGTAAAAAGTTAAAAAAAAATGTTAAAAACATAAGCTCCAGAAGGTAGACAAGCCGCACCTGATTAACTAAACCAAATCTGTGGAATCCGTACATGAGTTGGTACCATAAGTGCAAGTCTGATGGAACAACTCCATTTGTTTGCATAAACACAAATGCTTGTGAAGCACGAGAATGGTGTCGGCAAGATAAGAAAAGATGAATGAGAGAGCAGAAGAAATAGGCATATAGATTGGTCTTTGAAGGCTTTATCCATAATTTGCATAAGGGCTGAGCGGAGGGATACCGAGGGAAGAAAGGCTTGACTGGGATTGAAAGCGACGAGAACTGTACAAGAAAGGCCTTTCGTGTTTGCTTCACAGACAACATTATCAATCATTTCTTCGAATTACATGTAGCATCTTTGAAGCATTCACTATATTACGGTTATGGCTGTCGATAAAACAAACTGCCATCCTGAAAGTCCATATATTAAAATATTAGTGACATATACAAGAAGAGGGTACAAAAAACAAAACCATACTCTTACAGAAAGGGATGAACCAGACAAGTACTCCATACATTGAATTGATGAAGCTACAAACTCTCATATCCAAATTAAAGTTAACAAAACAGTAGAAAAGATGAATCCAACATAAATAAATAAATAAAGGCAATAAAAGATCAGAAGTGGGATTTACTTACAGGATGGTGAGACCGTGAAATAGAGATTAGTATTTAGTAGTGGTAATTTACAATGAAATTCATACAAATTAAACAAATGGGTATATGTATGTATGTACGTACGTACTTATAAAAGCCCACCACAAAAACTTGATTATGTGTTTACTGTTTAGGGGATTTACTAGGGTTTGAATGGTGGTTGGAGGCGGCGCTGTAAAGGGTCGGCTGGACAGCGGCCCAAGATGGGTCGTACAATTAATGGGCGATAACTGTTGCTGGGCGGTTATGCGGTGCTGCTGTTGGCGGTGGAAGTGGCCGCAGAGATGCCCGGTCGCTGGTAGGGATTGGGGTGGTGGGAAACTGGGAACTGGGAACTGGGAACTAATCAAGTAATAGTGTAATACTCTAGTAGCACGTTACCGGTAGAGCTGGAAAGTCTGGCACGATCCGAGCTCGAGCAAACCCGAAAATTTTGCGAGCTAAAATTGGCCCGACCTGATGATGACCTGTACCCGACGCGATCCGATAATCAGTGATTGAACCCGACCCAAAAGCCTACCCGATCGGTACATCACTTGACCTCAAATGACCAGGCTTGATAACGACCCGACTTACCCGATGGCCACCTCTAGTTACTCGTGCTAACATATACTGTTTTTGGATTCTATTATTGAACAACTTAATTACGGTCACGAGCAGTAGGAGTTATGGGTTTCCGCTTTGGCAACGTGGGTTTTCAAGGGTCTTTTGAAGGGATTATGCCACTATTATGGTGGTTCATTATATCTGAATTTTGGTTGGTTGTAAAAGATTATCTAAAGAAAGTTGTTGCGTTATTGGTTGTGGTGTTAGGTAATGGTTTCGAGGTGGTGAAAAGGAGCTGTCCTGACTCTATTTAAGTTCGGAAGACAATGACTTTTATTCAATGTTTGAGATAACAAACTGATAAGGGTAAAGTCGTGTCACCTTAATCAAAGTAAACATAATTCACAACTAACTAATAGTCAGCGGTAAGCAAGGTATCGAATCCACAGGGAGGCGGTAGTATTCTAATCTGTTAAACTAAGTTCGTCTCTAAAGTAACAATTCGGGGTTTGAGATTAAGTTCTAAACTAAAAGCAATCAACAATAACAATAAATAATAACAATAACAATAACAACTAATAATAATAACAACTAATAATAAGCAACAACAAACTAATAAGGTTGAAAACAATGAGATTAAAAAGTCTAGGGTCTCAGCTTCACTAGGATTATTGTTCAGGGGTAAGGATATAGTCAACTATCATGCAATAAAGTTATCTAAGGTCACAAGATCGGTCGATTCAATTATGCCCTTTAGATCTACAATTTAACATGCGATCGCTATCATTAAACGAGTTCTATTCAATTATCGTAGCATATCTTAGTCTTAACTCGGTCGGTGTCAATCCTAATTCGCAAGACTAGTTAATTAATCCTGGCCAGTAATCAAACAACTAGAATTAAAACGATAATCAAACGATAACCATGCAATTGCAATTCAATTAATTAATCTACCCCTTCTAACAATCCTAGATCCACTTTCAACCCTAGAAAGGAATTTAGCTACTCATGACGATATTAATGACAACAACGATGAATAAAGCAAACATGATTAACAACAATGAAGGGATGAACAAAGAATAATTAAAGAACAAGAAGGTAATTAACTGAATAACAAGAGAAAGATTAAGAATACCGATTACAAGTTGAACTAAAGACAATCGTCTTTGATGAATAAAATCCAGAGGCAAAGCAAGCTAAATTAGGGTTTCTAATATTAAAGTATTCAAGCATTCAAAAGCATAAGGAAGCATGTCTAATTATGAAAGACGAGCTTTCCTTTTATAATACAAAAGATCTAATTATTTAGGTTAAAGTTTAGGAAAATATAGAAAACCGCCGAAATATTAGGTTGCTCGATCGAGCAAGGCACTTCTGCTCGATCGAGCATGACCACAGTGAGACTCGACCGAGCTAGGCAGGTCTACTCGGTCGAGCAGCCTTCATTTTGGCTTTGTTTCTTCGATTTTTCTTCATTTTTTTTCTCTTTTTTTCCTCGATTTCCGTGCATAACCTTCTACGATCCTACTCCGCCATGCTCCATATCATCTCAAAAAGCTCCAAATGCATCTAATCTGCATTAAAACATAACAAAAGCGGCGGAATCGACATTCTAGCTAAAATAGCATAGAAACAAGTAAGGAAAGACGATAAATCGAGTTAAATGCGTCTAAGGGAGGCATAAAATACGTATATAAATAATGATTATCAAACTCCCCCAAACCAATCCTTTGCTTGTCCCTAAGCAAAGCAATCAACACATACAAAGACATACATACAAATGGTGAATGAAAAACTCAAAGTTATTGTTAATGCACATACAAATCCCAAGCTATCCATATCTATAACAAAGTAATGACCAAGTTGTACCAATAAAACAAATTCAAAGGCACGGGAAAGTAGAAAACGCAGCTCATAATCCAAGATTTTACATGATACCGTAGTATAGACAAAAACCAAATACCTTTCAATTTTGAGGCTCAATTTGTCGGATTCTCGCGGATTCACTCATGCACTCATAAGTTTATGTAAAGGTGAGTTTTGTGAAGATAGAAAGAAATAGAAACACTCACTCAACTTATGAAACATGCATGCATTCTAATGTGATAGTAATTTCCCCAACTAATACGCATTGGCTATAAAGCACATGAATCAGGACAAAAAGGGAGGCTAATGGGTGATGGTATAGAAGTGGATTGTGCCAAGGCACGTATGGGAATGTGGGGCTAAGACCGGTAGTCGCAGCGACACGTACCAAAACAAATCTACAAGACTAACACAAACCAACACCGACTAAAGAAATCATCTTAAACTTTGACAACACAAGAGAGATATCGATATTGCTCTTTGAAAAATGGATTAGACTCTAGTAAATTCCCTTTCATTATCCCTTGAATAATTCAGTGAAGCAACATATTTTTCTTTCTTCTTTTTCATTTTTTTTTTCTTTTCAGATCTTTTTTTTTTCTTTCTTCTTTTTCGTTTTTTTTTCTTTTCAGATCTTTTGCTTCACAACTTTTCTCAACAAAGGGAATAAATGACACAATTGCCAACATACTTGCTACACCCAATTGATATCCTTTTTGAAATCCCGACCCAACCATTGTAGACAAGTAGATAAGAAAAACATGCAACTGCGACTGTCCCGATAAGGTAGGCAAGTTCTAGAAATGTAGCTATTATATGGCTTGTAAAACAGGCTAAAAAAGGCTCAAATGAGCTAAACATAGAGAACTCAATAATAAGGGTATAAAATCAAGTCTTTTTGGCTATGTGAGGCTTATTTGAACAAAAAGAACCACCTTTCCTCATGCACTTATCAAACGAACGCGTATAGTATCAAGAAACGAATGTCACACTTATGCAATTTGATGTTACATATTCCCCAAGGAGTACCACACTCAAGCCTAAAAACAATGAGACCAGTTTATTGATGTTCCTGGCCTAGGAAGCTCTATAGACCTCAGAATTTTAAGTGGTTTACCAAAAAAAATTGGCCAAATCTAATTAGCATAAGGTATGTCAAAAACGGTCAAGACTTGTCCTATGAGCTTTGTTTTCAAAAGTAGTAAGTCAAAAACAATGTACATGGACAACTCATTTGGGATTCAAATGCAAAAACAATGCAAATTATCATCATTGTTATTCAATTCACCAAGACTCGACCTAATAAAATAAAAAACATGTTTTTGGATTTTGTAAATTTTTCAATTTTTATGAATTTTTTTTCTTAAACACACAACTGAAATAAACACACAACATAAATAAAGACTCTCCCCCAAACCTAAATGTCACAGTGTCCTCAGTGTGACGCTAACAACACAACATCACACAATAACCAACAACAACAACCTAAAGGACACAACTAACAAAGGGGAATGGGAGAAATAACTAAAAGAAAATACAATAAAAGAAAGTACAAGGATAGATAATACCAGCTTATAGACATAGCTTCCCCCAAACCAGCTGCAAAATGGGGGTGTAGTGACCAGCTGCCACTACTGCGCCTGATCACTATCATCATCATCATCATCATCATCATCATCATCATCATCATCATCATCATCATCATCATCCCTCTGAGCAGCACCAGAAGAAGAATCCCGAAACGGGTCACCAAACCCACCAACTGGAGCATCCGGTTGGATAGGAGTATACCAAGAACGACCCAGACAACCATAATCGTGACTAAACTCCTGGGAAAACTGCTGAGGAGTCACCCCATAATTATCGAACACACCAGTCTCATCACCCGGACCTCGGTAGTAGCTCGGCGGAGTCCAACCAGCAGTGGCATTAAGATAAGTCCGCATAAGGTTCTCCCAAAGTCCCCTCATCACCAAATCATTGTTAATTCCTTGGTGAATCCTAATCTCCCTCTCCAAAGCCGGATCATAGGTGTAAGCAGGTGAAGGGTGTCCTTGAGGAGGAAGATTACCCGGTTGTTTATGTGGATTTTGAATTGCCAATTGGGCAATTTGAGTATCAACCATCTTATTATGAGCTATTAACTGTGAGATCTGAGCATCTTGCTTTTGTTGTATCATAAGACTCTGTTGCAGCATGGCTTTCAATTCCGCCATATCATTACTTGGAGGTGGTGGAGGTGGAGGTTGTTGAAAGTTTTGGCCTCCTTGATTGGAACGATTGTAATTACCTTGGGAATTGCGATTCTGAGGAATCACATAAGATGAACCTTGTTGTTGATGTGGCGGTGGGGTAGGATTGAGAACATTCTGACTTCGGTAGGAGAAATTGGGATGCTCTTTCGTCCTTTCATTGTAAAAATTGGAGTAAGGTGTACCTTGCTTAAAAGATTGAAAGGCAAGGTCTTGCTCAACCGTACTCATACATTCCACTGCATTATGCCCCATAGTACCACATCGTTCACAGGTTGGCTCTTGTTGAATCATGGCATGAACCGTTTGCTTATTTTCCAAGGACTTTGAAGTTTGTAACTCGGCAATTTTGGTAGTTAATGCCTCCAACTGAGCTGCAACTGCATTATCCGAACCTCCTCTCCTCACATTACCCCTAGGATTCCCATACTCAGCAGTGTGAGTAGCCATCTCATCAATTAACTGTAACAACCCTCGCGAATGCGGAAATATAAAACAAACAAGCATGTGAATTATATAGCGGAAATAAGTAGTTTTAAAAACTTTTATACATGCAAGTTAAATAAAACGAGGAGTGTCAAAATATTACAAACTAAATACGGAAATACAACAAAGAGACGGGGTCTCTTAAAATGTTAGCAAAGAACAAGTGTTTAGCAAAACTAGATAATATCGTCTAGAGGTGAAACTTCTAGGGACAACGCCCGCTAGCTCACACCCGAACCCCAAAACATCATATCCAAAAAGTCATCCAAGCAAGCAACTTGTTCATTCATGAAAAACATGAACGCCACAATCAGTGGGGAGTAACTCCGGGTTCTCCCAGCCATATCACATCAAACGTACATAGAAGGAAATACAAAAAATAAATCATGCATATATAGATACACATGTGAGATACGATAAGGATAAATAGGCAATTCGATAGATAATGATAAGAGCATATGGAATACAAATCCGAATCCATCATGTTATTCAAAGACTCGGGGAAGACACTCTTAGGCAACCGAATACGCTCACTAGGGCTTGTATCTCACCGTTAGCGGTATAAGATTGATAAGATTGAGACTCGACAGACAAACCAAGTCAAGTCATGCGATGATCACAATACATCCAACATATTATCATCCATTCACGAACCAAGACATTGACGGTGTCCAATCATGCAATGACCATGAACAATATCATGAAATCACGCATTCAAAGACGACACAAGACGCCATCTCTCACGGTAAATGAAACGCACTAGCACCGTGTACATTGCAAGTATGATTAACAGGCATCCACGGGATAAACATTTCCCTGAACGCATACACGATCACATTTCGTATATGTTCACTAATTTCCTCCGGTAGGACGACGATAATAATACGGTCCTAGTCTAAATCTGGCCAGAATCCCGGAATCGCATTTTCCATTTCGACATGCGATAAACGTTTCGCATCCAAGACTCGGTCAATCATATGACGCCGAGTACCCCAAATTCGGTAGCAAACATTCACGAAAGAGGCGGAAAAGAGCTCAAGCCTCATAACAAGCGGTACGCTACATGCAAATAACACCACCTCACAAGTACACAACATTTGACGGCCGGGTCGATCAACGCATATCGTTCAACTCCCAACAACGTCGTCGTATGCCCACTAACACATGCATTTAAGCAGTAGGATACCTCTCTGTTCCGACATTCCAGCCTTACGAACGGGAAGGTAGCCAAGGGAATGAGAGTACAAAGCACAAGACCAAATAGTGCTCAAACCGTATCATTTGTAAAAACCGACTCAAAGTGGGACATAGCAAAAACCGTCACAAAACATGTGAACATGGCATTATATAAATGTAACTATGATAAGCATGAATCAATACATGATACATAAGCATTAGACCAAGTTTATGAAGCATAATGAATAAGAAACATAGATACCTCTCCAAAACAACAAGTTTGGAAACTAACTAAAACAAGGGCTCACTTCAAACTGTCATAACTAGAGTTCTAGATATGGGAATACAGAAATTCCAAGTTGAGGTGATAACCTATCCTCTTACGGTTCCAACGAGTGGTCACAAGCCCAAAACAAGCAAGTAACGAAGGAGATATGAGCATTCTACTAAAAAGGGTCGGTGCTGTGAATTTGCACGAGTCCACCCGAGAACAACAACCCATTTCCATCATTTCCAATTTTCATAATTTACTTCTATCAACTAACAACAATCAATATTCATCATCAAAAATCATCAAATAACAACAATCATCATCCATAACATAATTACTAAGCTTACAAATCATATTCTAAATACGAATTCTAACATATAAAGCATGTAAAACACGTAAATGATATCGAGTAACCCTTCACCGTTACCTTTTCGCGTCTTTAATCGATTCTAAACCTTCCTAGTCTCCACCTACATACAATTAGATAATAAAAGATGAATATCATTCACCTTGAGAAAGACGGATAATTTAAAAAGCGAGAAGACGGTAATTTTATTACCAATACGGATAGAGGAAGCTAAGAGGGGAAGAATAAGACGAACTTACGTGAATTCCGTCAAAGAACGAATGCGGTATGATGATTTTAAAATCGGATCAAAGAGGGTTTTTAGGTTTTGGTGGTTTGATGAGGAAGAAGGAGATGTTGAGTTGTGAGGGAAAAATAGGTTATGAGGGAGTATAAGTAAAGGGTGAGTCGGAAAGTCACCGAAAGTCAAAGGCGGCTTAAAAGTCAAGAAAAGTCAAAGACGACTCAAAAGTCACGAAAAGTCAAAGACGACTCAAAAGTCAAGAAAAGTCAAACTCGACTCAAAAGTCAAGAAAAGTCAAACTCGACTCAAAAGTCAAGAAAAGTCAAACTCGCATTAAGACGGGATTTTCATGGAATCTCGCAGAAATTCCAAATACGAACTCGGAAATTCTAAATTCGACTCGGAACATAAAATTATAAATTAAAACTTAAATTTGCTGAAAAGATTTCGTAAAATATTTCTACTAGAAAAATAGGGTACATTTCCGGGTGTTACAACTAACCTTTTAGTCATATACATCGACTAACCTTTTAGTCATATAAGGCATCAATATGATTATGTTTTTCATATAATCATATCTCTCAAACACTTCCTTTAGGTTTGACTTTTAGGGACCAGTTGATCACCGCCATTAAAATGACAATAACGTCAAACTTCTAGCAAGTCAACCATTATCGATAATTGTTAATCAACTGATAAGAATACTAAGTATACCCTGTGAACCTGTAAGAGATTTATACACGTTATCACACTAACTGTGGAGGACACTAGCTCCAACAATCTCCCACTTGTCCTTACAAGTGTATGTGCGATAACCGATTCTCATATCCAAAATTTCTCCCGTAAAACAATTTGCAAAGTCCGTATTCACAAAGGTCGTATTTCACAAGTGATCAATATCAAGAGTGGTTTTCCCGACTAGAGAGTAACCTAACTGATAAACGAATTATTATTCGAGCATGGTCATGCATTTCGGTTACAACTCCTCGAGTGGCCCTGAGAAATAACAAAACCTGATAAAGGTTGGATATTTTCTTCAACTCGAATCCTGAAGATACAAGCACAGTATGAAATGACCCAGTAAAAATCTTTTTAGCCTCTTGTTACGGTCGACCATGAGAAAGAAACCAAAGTCACCCAAAAACTGCCTTAATCTCAAGAGACCGTCGATAGTAAAAAGAATCGACTCTAGGAACACTATGGACGTCCAATCCACGACCTGGCACTGAATGTTCTTATACATTTAGGACTCCATAACGTTGTCACGATGTCCTACGAGGTATCTTTATAACTCGTATCTGTGATCGATCAGTCAACCGTTTGACTTATGGCTTGTTGAACCCACCATCAATCAACTTCACAATATAATTGCCAGAGTTATCAGCTCATGTGGGCGATTACGGACCAAAACAAAATATAATGTAATTCAGTTCACTTTGTGGCGTTCAATGTTGTCGTACAATCCACATGAAAAACAAAATATGAAACAATACGATGATGTTATGAATAGTATATGAAAAAGATACATTTATCTAATCCATGTAAACAGCTACTACAACTAAGGAACACGTTTAATTCCCATGGAAATGATGTGCCCTTCATGCTCATATTTTAATGGTTTAGTGAGAGGGTTCGCGATGTTGTCATCCGAAGCAATCTTGTCTATCACTATCTCCTTTTGCTCCACGTAATCTCGGATCATGTGAGCCTTCCGAAGTACGTGTCTAGACTTGTTTGTAGACTTAGGTTTCTTAGCTTGGAAGATGGCACCTCTATTATCGCAATAGATAGTGATTGGGTCATTCGAACTAGGAACTACAGTTATTCCTTGTAAGAACTAACGCATCCATATAGCTTCCTTTGCAGCTTCCGAAGCGGCATAGTAATCGGACTCAGTTGTAGAATCTGCTATAACACTTTGTTTGGACATTTTCCAACTGACCGCAGCGCCATTAAGAGTAAAGACGAATCCAGACTGAGATTTCGAGTCATCTCGATCCGTTTGGAAGCTAGCGTCCGCGTAACCGATTGCGCATAGCTTAGTATCTCCTCCATAAGTCAATACCCAATCCTTAGTCCTTCGTAAGTACTTAAGGATATTTTTAACAGCCTTCCAGTGTGTTTCACCTAGATTGCCTTGGTACCGACTCGTCATACTCAATGCATATGCCACGTCGGGACGTGTGCATATTATGGCATACATGATCGATCCTATGGCTGGTGCATAAGGAACACGACTCATGCGCTCGACCTCTTATGATGTCTAGGGTGCATAAGTTTTACTCAAATGCATTCCAGAAATCATTGGAAGGTACCCCTTCTTATCTATATAAGACTCCTGACTGAGTGAGTGATAACATCCGTCGTGATCTATCTCTATAGATACGGATCCCCAATATGCGTTGTGGCTCACCCAGATCTTTCATCTGGAAATGGTTCTTTAACCATACTTTTACTGAAGATAAGAGAGGAATGTCATTCCCAATCAAGAGTATGTCATCGACATACAATATCAAGAAGACAATCTTACTCCCACTCCACTTGACATACAAGCATGGTTCCTCGACCGATCGAGTGAAACCATTCTCTTTTATAACCTGGTCAAAACGATGATTCCAACTCCGGGAAGCTTGCTTAAGTCCATAAATGTAACGCTTAAGCCTGCACACTTTCTCAGGATTTTTAAGATCTATGAAACCTTCGGGTTGTACCATGTACAATTCCTCCTCCAAATAACCGTTTAAGAAGGCGGTTTTCACATCCATCTGCCAAATTTCATAGTCATGAAAAGCGGCAATCGCTAAGATTATCTGAATTAAACGCAGCATAACTACGGGTGCAAAGATTTCATCATAATGCAATCCCTGCACTTGAGTGAAACCTTTTGCCACTAGTCGTGCTTTATAGGTGTCTGGTTGTCATTCTACAGAATGCTTTATCTTATAAAGCCATTTGCACTAAAGAGGTCGTTCCTTATCAGGCAAATCAACAAGATCCCATACGTCATTCTCATACATGGAGTCCATCTCGGATCATGGCTTCAAGCCATAGCTTAGAGTCGGAACATGTCATGGCACCTTTATAGGTAGCGGGTTCGTTACTCTCTAGGAGCAAAATGTCATCTCTATCATTCTCCTCGACCATACCAATGTATCTGTCTGGAGGAATGGAGACTCTACCCGACCTCCTAGATTCCTGAAGAATATTAACCGTAGCAGAATTTGAAGGAACATCTTCCTCAATCGGTTGCTCGGTTGTTGGTTCTTGAATCTCCGATAGATCGAAGGTTCTATTACTTGCCTTATTCTCGAGAAACTCTTTCTCTAAGAACTTCGCACTAGCCGCAACAAAAACTCGATGTTCGGTAGGCGAATAGAAGTAATGACCACAATTCCTTTTGGATAACCAATAAAGTATGTCTTGACCGATCGCGCGCCGAGCTTATCCTCGTGTCTCCTTTTGACATAAGCCTCGCAGCCCCAAACCCGAATAAAGGACAAGTTAGGGACCGTTCCCTTCCATATCTCATATGGAGTCTTGTCTACAGCTTTAGACGGACTTCGGTTAAGTATAAGAGCAGCTGACAAAAGAGCAAAACCCCATAGTGAATCAAGTACTACCGTGTGACTCATCATGGATCGAACCATATCAAGTAATGTTCGATTTCTCCGTTCGCACACCCCATTTAATTGAGGTGTTCCATGTGGAGTTAACTGTAATACTATGCCACAGTCTTTAAGGTGTTGATCAAACTCATTTGAAAGATATTCGCCACCACGATCTGATCGAAGTGCTTTAATCTTTCTTTCCAGTTGGTTCTCAACCTTATTCTGGAATTCCTTGAACTTTTCAAAGGACTCACTTTTATGCTTCATTAAGTAGACATATCCGTATCTACTCAAATCATCCGTGAAAGTGATAAAATATCTATAGCCGTCTCTTGCGTTGATTGACATAGGTCCACATACATCAGTATGTATGAGTCCTAATAGGTCATTAGCACGCATTCCAACACCTTTGAAGGAAATTCGAGTCATTTTGCCGATAAGACATGATTCACACGTGCCAAATGATTCATAATCAAATGGGGAGATAGTCCCATTCTCAATGAGCTTCTTGACACGTTTTTAATTTATGTGTCCCATACGACAGTGCCATAGATAAGTTTGATCTTTGTCACCCACCTTTACTTTCTTATTATTCATGTGTAATATGTCTGTTGTTTGATCTAAGATATAAATGTCATTCATGGAAACTGCTTTGCCATAAACCATTTCATTCAAAGAGAAAATACAGCTATTGTCTTTTATTGAAAATGAAAAACCGTCTTTATCAAGCACGGAAACAGAAATATTGTTCTTAGAGAAACTGGGTACATAGTAACAATTATATAAATATAACTCAAATCCACTCGGGAGTTGGATTACATATGTTCCCATTGAGACTGCAGCAACTTTTGCTCCATTCCCGACTCGCAGGTCCACATCACCCTTTGCGAGAGGTGTGATGTTTTTTAGGCCCTGCAAATGATTACACAGATGGGAACCACAAGCTGTATCGAGTACCCAAGTTTCGAAACTTGCATGGTTAATCTCAATCATATGAATATAAGATAACATACTAACAGGAGTGACGCGGCGTGCTTTTATGTCCTCACGGTACACGGGACAGTTCCTCCTCCAATGCCCAGTCTTGTGGAAATGGTGGCACTCAATGTCACTGTCCTTGCTCTTTGCCTTGCCTTGTGAGCCACTAGTCTCACCAGGCCCACTCTTACCCTTTCCTGACTTCTTAAACTTTGGCTTCCCTACATTTAGGTCGCCATGAGCCTTGCCCTTACCTTTGTTCTTGTTGGAAATCATGAGAACATCTGTCTTCATGCTCCCACTCAATTTCAGATCCTTCTCGGTCTGTACGAGAAGTGAGTGTAGCTCATGAGGACTTTTCCTCATGTCATTCATATAGTAATTTGCCGTGAAAAGGGCAAAACCATCATGAAGTGAATGAAGCATACAGTCAATGACTATGCTCTCACTGATTTTGCAATCAAGTGCCTCCAGTTTCTCGACATTCTCAATCATATCAAGAATGTGTGGGCTAACCGGTTGGCCCTTCTGGAGTTTCGCCTCAAAGAAGCGACAGGTATGCTCATAAGTAACGATTCTCGGTGCTTTTGAGAATTCGTTAGTGAGTGTGTTGAAAATCTTATTTGCACCTTGGGCAATGAAGCGTCTTTGCAAATTGGTTTCCATTGCAAAGATGAGTATGTTCTTTATCGCACCCGCTTCCATAACGAAGTTACTATAAGCAAGTGACTCGTTAGCTCTCGCATTGGGGCCTGGGTTTGGCGGTATTGGCTCAGTCAAGAACTTGAGCTTGCCGTCAGCAATGGCTGCATTCCGTAATGCCGCCTCCCAGTCCGCAAAGTTGGACCCGTCATTCTTCAGTCGCGTGGACTGATTCATGTGGTATGAAAGTTTTAAGCCAAGACTCGCGTGCGAGTGTGGCACTTGGCATAGGGACATCATTATGGCCAGCCATTTGTTATAGCAGTATAATCAATATAAGACGAATTCTACACTGCGAAAAAGAAGAAAAATATAATAATAAGCATACTCATCGATATGAATTAAGTCTAGTGCAAAACTTGTTTAATGCGAAGACTCAAGCATTTATACAATTGACCTCCCTCAAGAATGATATAAATGATCCCAAGACTCAATTATCTGTAAATTGATAAGCCAACATCTTGCTAATTCTACCTTTAGAATTCTTGGTTGATAAAATTTTATCTTTAGTCCATCATAATCACGAGAAACTCTTCGGATTATAATGTTGAGGTAAAATAAGTCAACACATACTACTTACCCAACGTAGAAGGGGCCATATGGAGAGTAAGGTCCTATATGCCTACCGATGAAGAAGGGATTCATAGTAGTTTGGCCTATAAAGACTAGTCTCAATTTTAGGTTTTAGAGGAAGATCTCATCAACTTTATTTTAATTCATTTTAAGTGAACGAATATCTAGCATGCGAGAATGAATAAACTAAGGTGATGGCTTAAAATTCGTGTGACATCTTAATGTCCATGATAACTAATATCCAAACTATATGAGTCAATTTTCATGCATTTTAGTAGTAGGTGGTTTGGTTTACGCGGAATATGATGCACTAACTATCATGTGATGAAAAGCAACAAGAACGAAAAATACGTAAAATTACAAAGTCCTAGTGTGGCCTATCTACCAAAATGAACAAAATACAACTTTGGAATCCATCCATGATTGGACCCGAAAAAGATTGTCTTGATGTTCCATCTTGGTCCATGTAGCGGGAGTGAGCAATCCGATCTCCATCTTTAGTCTTCTCAAATTACATTTAATAAATTACAAAATATAAACCTATTTACATTCTAATTTAAAAAACATAATTTCAAAGAAAACAAAAGGAGATTCGAGATCTCAAAATTACATCAAGATCATGTTTCCATCATTACGAAAACATAATCAACTAAGGCCACACAAGGTAATACAAATTACAACAATTGCAAAAATACGTAAATAAACCATTCAACAAATCATTCAACAAAATAAAATGCATCAACAATAAATTAGTCATTCAAGACATAATTCCTTAATTATGTAGAGTAGTTTATCCAAACCACCTATTTTAAAATGATCAAAATTATGTGACGATTCCTTAATTATTCACAATAATTTCAATCAACCATAATCCAATTTTAATTCATATTATCGTATAATATGAATTAATCCAACATTATTTTAAACCTTTTTAAAATAATTGGGTATCCAAAAATTGTGAACTTTTTCACAACAACAATTATACATTATCAATATAATGCATATACAAAAAAAAATTCGGCCAACTTAAAAAAACAAAAATTCTAATTTTTTTTTTATTAAAACAGCAGCTACGGGCTGTTTTTAAATTAATTTTTTATTTAATTTTGATGTTGCTAATATTACAAGATCGGTAAAATTATCAACATTTAATCATTATTAAACATTGATACAAACTAGATGATTCAATTTAACATTTTAAAATGAATATCTAAATCATGATTAAATCGATCATCTTAATATTTGACTAATCATAATTAATTTGAACATCATTATAATTAATGAATCATGATGCAAAATAACAATTTAACGTCATGTATACCGAAAATATAGCAAAAAAACTTGTTCATAATCATTCAAAACAATTTCCATTTACATTTTAATTTAATCCTTATTAAATTAAAACATCTACAAATTTATCATATTGTCATCTTAACAATTTAAAACAACAATATCAATAAATCAAAATGAAAACAAGAATAAAAAAAAATAAAAAAAAAAACACACGGACCGAAAAAAAATTTCAACCGAATTAAAAAAAAAATTTCTGAAAAATTTTAATTTAATATATTTCATCATTTATGAAAAATCATATAAAATAATTTCGTAGCCTTAGCTCTGATACCACTTGTGGGAAATATCGGTATATTTCAACATGAAATTTAAGGATTATAACGAAATTATAATATATGAAATACGAGTCATAAACGAAATGCATAAAGATTAGAATTAACCTTTGGTCCTAGCAATATGGCCTAAGAACAAATATCGAGATGATATTCTCCTAATTGTTGCACCCAAGATGCTCTGAGAAATGCCTTTTCTTGTGCTAGAATGAACACCAAAATTACTGCTAATTTTGTGAAAAGTAATTGTCATGATGAGAAAGTAGAGAAGAAGAGTTTATATAAAACTCTCCTCCTCTCCTATTTGGACCGTCCAACACAAGTGGAGGAAGAAGAGGACTCTTTTTCCTCTACTTGTTTTTAGGTAGTGGAGTCAAGATAGGAGTCTTACCTCTTTTATTTATTTAATGTATAATATGTGTATGTATTATTATTGTCATTTATGTTGTCACATATTAATAAGTCCATACAACATCTTGTAGTCGATTTATTAATACCGGTCTGACATCATTAATTATGACAATATCGTATAATATATACGTCAACTATAAATATCGTATATTTATAATTTGCTAATTAAATATAACAGTTTAGATTTAATTACGAATTAACATTTAATTCGTTTAAGCTTACATTATTTAATCGTATTAAATAATTACATTATATACATTAATTAGATATAACAGTTTATATTCAATTAAGAATTAACATTTAATTCGTCTCAGCTAGTATTATTTAAACGTATTAAATAATCGTACCATCATTACAATGACTAACCTTTTAGTCATATACATCGACTAACCTTTTAGTCATATAAGGCATCAATATGATTATATTTTTCATATAATCATATCTCTCAAACACATTCTTTAGGTGTGACGTTTAGGGACCAGTTGATCACCGCCATTAAAATGACAATAACGTCAAACTTCTAGCAAGCCAACCGTTATCGATAAACGTTAATCAACTGATAAGAATACTAAGTATAACATGTGAACCTGTAAGAGATTTATACACGTTAACACACTAACTGTGGAGGACACTAGCTCCAACACGACATTGGACCTAAACGCGGAGAGAAAGCAATTCAGCCCACTCATTTTGGGTCAGATGCGGCTATGGACGGTTTTTCAAATCTAAACACGGCTAGAACTAGACACGGACACTTAGAAAGAACTAGTTTGGCTCGTTAGTAATGGGTCCTAGACATAACATCGTGTGACTTAGCCTTTGACTTGGCATGGACATAGAGGCGGTGTTACAAACCTGTCCTTGAGCCAAAAATGGCTTTTAGACTCGTGACAAACGTCCTAAGGGATCTAACTAGGACATTTTTGTGGACTGACTTGGACCAAATGCTGGAAATTTATGACTCGGACCCAAGTATCAGTTTGGGTGACTCACTTGACATGTGTTCTAACCAAACAAGGGGTCACTTGAGCCTAAGGTTGGACTAATACACCTAAATTGGTTAAACAAGAGCCCAACTAGACTAAGTCTACCCAATTGACTCAAACTTGATTCTAAGTTTAGGTTGGGTTCGGGATATGGTTCATTTTAAATTTGAGGCAGAAGAGGATCGAATTAAAGAACTAAAACAAGCATTAAAACGGGCAGCATGCCATCTTATAAAGGGCTCATTTGGGGGTCAAATATTCTAATCCTAATCCGACAGCATTTCTGCTTGTAAATGGATCTTTTTTCAAAAGAGGTAATTCAAAACTCCCATTTTTCAAAAGAGGTATTTCAAAATTCGAGATTTTTCTCTAATCCTAATTCGATAGCATTTCAGCTTGAAAATTGATCATTTTTCAAAAGAGGTAATTCAAAATTCGGGATTTTTCTAATCCTAATTTGGCAGCATTTCAGCTTGAAGATGGATCTTTTTTCAAAAGAGGTAAATGAAAAATTCGGGATTAAAACATCACTCGGATATTTCGAAAATGAGGGTTGATGGCAAAGGCTTGAATTTTCAAAAGATGTGCTTGGAATTTCGAAAAAATGGGTTTGGAAACGACTCCAATTTTTGAAACAAAAAATGGTTTTGAAAACGCGACTTTTGAAGACATGACACAGGATTCACATAAGACGTAGTCATTCGCATTTTAAGGATGCAATGCACTAGACTCTTCTAAGCCTCGGTCAGTCTACTAAAGAAGGATCTATGCCAATGAAACCGCTTTGTTAGGGAACCACAAACTCCTCATAAGACCGCATCAATATGACATGTATGCAACTGCCAACCTCCACATAAATACCTTGATACTTAAATCGGGCATAGTGGACGTCTTTTTCAGATTGAAGAGTCGAGGGCGTTAACACCTAAGAGGAGGAGGGTTGAATTAGGTGTCTTTTTAAAAAAAAAAAAAAAAATTAAACTTAATTAAAAGGTTCTTTTAAAACTCTTTGGTCAGTTAGACAAAGCTTAGATAAAAGGAGAAGTTGATACTTAGAACTAGAAAGTTAGAAGTATAAAACAACGATTCAGCAAGCAGATGTCACAGAGGAATCAACAGTGAATTAACAGTGCAACGGAAATAAAAAACGTAAATAGACAAAACTCAAAGATGTTTTTAAAATAGGTTCGGTCACTACTCCGCGACGTACATCCAACGCTATTTTATTGAACATCTTAGAAGTAAACTCATACAACATAAAACTCCGAACAATAAAACAATTCCCCAACCTACTCTGGTTGCTAATTGCTTAAAGCTACTCCTCCATAAGACTTGTGCTCAAAGCTACTCCGCTAAGAGACTTCCCCAACCCGCTACTCCGGTTGCTAATTGCTTAATAAAGCTACTCCGCCAAGAGACTTCTGACAACGTCAAATATTGTCATGTCTAGTAGTATTTTTTAGAGTCTTTCGCTCTACTTTTTACGGGTCATTAGTTTTATTTTATGTTAATTTTAGTTTTTGTAATAATGATAGTATTTAGTACTTTAAGTCAATTTTGAGAGTTAAATCCCGAAAGTCAATAAAAGTCAAACCCGAAAACCCGAGACCCAAAAACCCGGAACTTGAAGTGGGCTAGCAAGGAATCATCAAGGTTTGAAGACCAAGCCCAATGGGTCAATGGAATTCAAGGCGGGGTCAATATCCATGGGGTCAATGAAAGTCAAGAAGGAAAAACAAGGCAAAAAATCTGGCAGCATTCGACGCAGCCTGCGTCGTAGGACGCAGCCTGCGTCGTAGGACGCAGCCTGCGTCGTAGGACGCAGCCTGCGTCATCTTTCAGCACGGGTTTTTCTCATTTTCTCGTCTTGTCTTTTGGAAGCCCATCTTTCAAGGCCCCTAGGTTTGCGGACCAAGGGTATAAAAGAAGATTTCTGAAGAGAGGCAAGAGCATGAAGCATTCAACATACAACATCATATTCTCCCTAGCATTTTCTCTACTTTTGTTCTTCAAGTTTGGCTTTGGTAATGGGGTTTTGCATAGAAATTGGTTGTATTAAGAAGACTATGGGTAGCTAATCTTCTTTTGCTTAGTGTAATTTGAACAAGTTCTTCCCTTTTAGCATTGTAAGACTTTTTAATCCTTCCTTCTCTATTTAATTCCATCTTCCTTTGTTGATTTTCTTTGTTGAATGAATTGTTGTTAGGACTAACCATCTTAGTAATTGTTTGTTTGATTAAATTGCTTTGTCTTGATGAATTTGGTTGATTTGTCTTGATATTTGTTGAAGCAACTTGAAAGATTGTAACTTTGGTTTAAAAGTTAGAATCTTTTGAGTGGATTTTGGATTATCATGTATTTAGAACATGGTTTAATGTTTTAGTTCATGATTCTGGCATGCTTCTTTGGTTTGGTGCTTAAAGCTTGCATCTTTATTTATGCTTATGATTTAATAAGTATGGGTTTAGTTGTATTGGGTCATTTATGGATGGTTTAATTCATGGTGGCTAATTCTTAGAAGTTTTTGCAATAGATAATTAGAGAAGGGAGGAAAGGAGGGATCTTTACTTTGTTAAATTATGGGGGAACTTGGGATAATTGCACTAAGTTGTTTTTCCTTATTTGAATCTTTGATTATTTAGTTGTTATTGGTGATTCTAGGATTGACAATCATTTCTCATGAAAAACTTTCTCCCTATTTGTTATCTACATGTTTACCATTGTGAATATCATAGTTTGTAAGTAATTCTAGTCTTTGTTTCAATTAGTGTTTAATTTGTGGTTAGATTTATTAATTTGTTTAATCGGTTTTTAGCAAGAGTCTAGATTAGATTATTAGCATTCACCGCCTTCTCTTGGGTTCGATCCTTGTCTTACCCTTACTACCCTTTACTTAGGATAGTTTGAGCCTAGATTTGGTTTTATAAATTGTTATTTGGCATAGCTAGTTTCCGGAATTAACGACCCCGAAAATAAGCCGTCAAATTTGGCGCCGTTGCCGGGGAAGGCAATTTATCTAAATATCAAATTGAACTCTTGTTAGTGTCATATTTTGTTTAGATTGTTTTTCAAATATTTCCTTTTGTATTGTTTGTAGGTTACTTGGTGTTGAAGTTACTAATTGTGTTGTTGAAGTGTTTTAGAGTTTATGCCTAGGTCACAAGAGGGACTTGGTGACCAAGACATTGACCCGGCTTCTAGGAGCATTTCCAATTGGTTGTTTTCGAACCCCCTCTATAGGAGACCCTTTTTGAGGGAGCCTAGTGAAGAGGAGTTTGAGAACAATATTTTTCAAGAACCACAAGAACAAGTGTTTGTGTCACCACCTAGATCACCACCTAGGAGACCGCCACCCTTGAACATCATCTACCCACCCGAAATGGAAGATAATAGAACTATTGGTGAAATCCGGGCAAGAAACTATGAAGAGCAACCGTTGTGTATCGCATACCCTCCCATGGGGGATGTAAATTTCGAGCTAAAGGGGTTCTTTGTTCATAATTTGCCAAGATTTCATGGAATGGTGGGGAATGATCCCAATAGGCACTTGGCCGAATTCCACATGATATGCCAAGGGGCCATCCCTCAAGGAGTGACCGAAGACCAATTTAAACTTAGGGCATTTCCATTCTCTCTACAAGATGCCGCTAAGGAATGGTTATTTTGTCTTCCGGCCCATTCCGTCACTACTTGGGTGGGTTTGAAGAAGAAATTTCTTGAGAAATACTACCCGGATTCGAGGCATAACCACTCAAAGAAGCTCATCACTACCATTGAGCAAGACATGGGGGAAACTCTCTATGACTATTGGGAGCGATTCAAAAGCCTCGTGGCAAGGTGCCCTTATCATGGGATGTCGGGGGATGATCTATTGACGGCCTTCAATGAAGGATTATGCCAAAATGACCAACGGATGATTATAGCCGCCACCGGAGGTGGTATTGATACACTTAATGTGGCCGAGGCCAACAACATTATTGAGAAGTTGGCTATGAACACAAGAAGCTACGGGAGGAAGAATGAAAGGGGAGGAAGCTCTAGAAATGTTTCTTCCATGGAAGATTCTCATGCCTCTCAAAATCACAAACTCATGCAAGAGATGGGTGAACTCAAAAGCTTGGTATCCAACTTGGTTGTCAACAAAGGTAATTCATTTTCTCAACACCCCGAACCGCTTGAATGTTCTTATTGTGGAGGTGACCATGCTACAAATACTTGTTACATCATGATTGAGCAAGGAGCCACCATGGAGAGTGTCAATGCCATGGGGTATGGGAATTACAATGCTAGAAACCCAAGTGGTGGAGGGATGTATAACCAAGTGGGAAATCGTGATCTTTTGGGGTGGGGAGGAGACAAGTCAAAGAGTTTTGAAAATGGTCAATTCAATCACTTGAGAGCCCAAAATCCAACCCAAAACCGAAACACAAATTTCAACCAAAATCCCCAAAGAAATTTCAACAACAACAACCCAAGACCCAACAACTCAAATTTTCCAAAGTAATTCTCAATCCCAAAGACAACCAAACCAAAATCCAAATCAAGGGAATTCTTCTTCTCAAGGGAACTTGAGTGACATCTTGCAAACACTTCTTGCCAATCAAGAGAAGGATAGGGAGGAGGCAAGGAGGGATAGAGAGGAAGCAAGGAAGGATAGGGAGGCTAACAACCTTAGGGTGAACAACTTGGAAACCCAACTATCCCAAATGGCCTCAAATTTGTCAAAATCCCAAGCCTCAAGCTCCACAAGATTCCCATCTCAAACCATTCCCCCACCAAGGGAAAATGCTAGTGCCATGACATTGAGGGGAGGCAAAGAGTTGGAAGTACACCCCCTTGGCAAAGGAAAGGAAAAGATGAAGAATATTGAGATGGAAACCATTGAGATTGAAGACCAAGGAGAATTGGTGGTTGGTCAAGAAGAGATATTGAGAAATGAAAAAGGGGCATCCAAAAGCATGGACCCAAAGGGAGAAAATTCAAGGAAGAGCAAGGACACTATTGAAGATGATGAAGTGGAGGAGTACATACCGGAAGTCCCATTTCCTAGTGCTTTGATAAGCACAAGGAAATATGCCAAGGAGAATGACTTATATGAGACTTTCCGGAAATGTGAGGTTAACATTCCTCTCCTTAACTTGTTGAATAGTGTCCCTAGGTATGCAAAGTTTTTGAAAGACTTTGCACACCTAGGAGAAATCCAAAGAAGGGAACCCATAAGGTTAGGGTGAGTGAACATGTGTCGGCCATTTTCAAACAAAATTTACCAAAGAAATGTGGAGACCCGGGCATGTTCACTATTCCTTGCACTATTGGGGGGAAAAGTTTTAAACGTGCCATGCTAGACCTTGGGGCTTCTATAAATGTCATGCCTCTATCTATTTATGAGACCCTAGGTTTAGGACCTTTGTCTAAGACCGGGGTAGTCATTCAACTTGCCGATAGGTCTAGTGTTTACCCCAAGGGCATGGTAGAGGATGTACTAGTGGAAGTCGATAATCTTGTCTTTCCGGCGGATTTCTACGTCTTAGATATGGAATCTAGCTCTAGTGCCACCCCTCTCCTTCTTGGTAGGCCGTTTATGAAAACTTCAAATACCAAGATCGATGTTTCAAACGGGTGCTTGACTATGGAATTTGAAGGAAAAAGGTTAACTTACAATATATATGACTCCATGAGGCACCCGAGTGACCATCAATCTTGTTTCTTCATGGATATCTTTGAGCCATTAGTGAATCAAATGTATAAACTTTGTGATAGAGACCCACTCGAGGTAGCTTTAACTAACCTCATGGAAGAGGAAGGTTTGCGCTTGTTGTTGGCTTTTGATGTGCAGGAATGTCTTGAAGAATTGGAGAAGGAAGAGCCAATAGAAACATATGAGGAGCTCAACGTCATAGAGATGCTGAAAACAGGGCAAGGCAGTGCTCGACGCAGCCTGCGTCACTGGACGCAGCCTGCGTCCTGCACTGGCTAACTTGTCCGAGTTGTTTGCCTTGAGTATTCCACTCCACAAGCCCCTCCCTTCCATTATCCAACCTCCTAAGGTCGAGTTGAAGACCCTCCCAAGCCATTTAAAGTACATCTTTCTAGGGGACGAGAACACCCTACCACTTATCATTTCAAGCACACTCACCGAGGACCAAGAAGGCAAATTGGTATCACTACTTGAAAAGCATAAGGAAACGTTTGGGTGGAGCATAGCGGACCTAAAAGGGATAAGCCCGGTGACTTGCATGCACAAGATACGGCTTGAAGTGGATGCCAAACCGGTCCGACAACCCCAAAGGAGGCTCAATCCACCCATGGCGGAGGTAGTGCAAGAAGAGGTAAGTAAGCTATTGCAAATGGGTATCATTTTCCCTATTTCCGACTCTCGTTGGGTTAGCCCAACTCAAGTCGTACCCAAAAAGGGAGGAGTGACGGTAGTCAAGAATGCACAAGAAGACTTGGTCTCCACCCGACCCCAAACCGGTTGGAGGGTGTGTATTGACTACCGCCGCTTGAATGCGGTAACATTGAAAGACCATTTCCCGCTACCATTTATTGATCAAATGTTAGAAAGATTAGCGGGGAAAGCTTTCTATTGTTTCCTTGACGGTTACTCGGGGTATTTTCAAATCCCAATCGCACCCGAGGACCAAGTCAAGACCACATTCACATGCCCATTTGGTACATTTGCCTATAGTCTTATGCCCTTTGGTTTGTGCAATGCTCCGGGAACTTCTCAACGGTGCATGTTGAGTATTTTCTCCGACTATGTAGAACGAATCATAGAAGTATTCATGGACGATTTCACCGTCCATGGGGACTCCTATGATGCATGTCTAAAACACCTTGCTCTTGTCTTAGAGCGATGCCAAGAGTCCCATCTCATTTTAAATTCCGAAAAATGTCATTTCATGGTTACTAGTGGCATCGTTTTGGGACATGTAGTGTCGGAAAGGGGGGTTGAGGTGGATAAGGCTAAGGTTGACATTATCAAAACCTTACCTTATCCCTCTAACACCCGAGACATTAGGTCTTTTCTAGGACATGCCGGTTTCTACCGGAGATTTATTAAGGATTTTTCCAAGATTGCTAACCCTTTATGCAAGCTTTTGCACAAAGAAGCGGAATTTGTTTTTGATGACAAATGTAGGAAAGCATTCAATGACTTGAAGGAGAGATTGGTCACCGCACCAATTATTCAAGCACCACGATGGGATCTTCCATTTGAAATCATGACCGATGCAAGTGACTATGCATTGGGAGTGGTTTTGGGTCAAAAGAGTGACAAGGGACCCCATGTGATCCAATATGCTTCTACCCTCTTGAATGATGCTCAAAAGAACTATTCCACGACGGAGAAGGAGTTCCTTGGTGTGATTTATGCTCTAGAAAAATTCCGATCTTATCTCTTGGGCACAAAGGTGATCATCTACACCGATCATGCCGCCATTAGATACCTTGTGGCAAAGAAGGATGCAAAGCCAAGGTTGTTGAGATGGATCTTCTTCTAAGTGAGTTTGATGTGGAAATAAAAGACAAGAAAGGGGTGAAGAATGTGGTGGCGGATCATTTGAGCCGGCTAAACCATGAAGGAAGACCATCATGCCCTCTTGAGGAGGTTGAAGGAGGTCTCCCTCATGAGTCACTTTATGCTATACAAGTGGAAGAGCCATGGTATGCTACCATGGTCAACTATTTGGTGACAAAGCGGCTCCCAAGCCATTTCTCTTCTCATCAAAAGAGCAAAGTAAAATCCGATGCCAAAGTACTATACATGGGATGATCCTTACTTGTGGAAATTTTGCCAAGATCAACTTGTGAGAAGATGTGTGCCCGAGAGTGAAATTCCTTCCATCCTACATCATTGTCATGACTATGCTTGTGGAGGGCATTTTGGGCCACAAAGAACCGCTAGAAAAGTGCTTGAATGCGGTTTCTTTTGGCCAAGCTTTTTCAAAGATGCCCACAAATTTGTAAAAACTTGTGACCGATGTCAAAGGGTGGGGAATTTGACAAAAAGAAATGAGATGCCACAACAACCTCTTCTATATTGTGAGATCTTTGATGTGTGGGGAATTGATTTTATGGGCCCTTTTCCAAATTCCGGTGGTTATTTGTACATCCTCTTGGCGGTGGACTATGTATCAAAATGGGTTGAAGCAATTCCTACCCGCACCGATGATGCCAAGGTAGTAGCCATTTTCATTCAAGAGAACATATTCTCTCGGTTTGGCTTTCCAAGGGCTATCATTAGTGATAGGGGGACCCATTTTTGCAACAAGGTGATTGGAGGCCTTCTCAAGAGGTATGGGGTGAATCATAAAATTTCCACGGCCTACCACCCACAAACAAACGGGCAAGCCGAACTCTCAAACCGTGAAATTAAAGGAATACTTGAAAAGACGGTGAATCCGGATAGAAAGGATTGGAGTAAGAGGCTAGTTGATGCATTGTGGGCATATAGGACCGCTTTCAAAACCCCCATTGGCATGTCCCCATTCCGCCTCATCTATGGCAAGGCTTGCCACCTCCCCGTGGAGGTTGAGCACAAAGCCTATTGGGCTATCAAATCTTTCAATCAAAACCAAGATGAGAGCGGTATGCACCGGAAGCTTCAATTACAAGAACTTGAAGAAATTCGCCAAGATGCTTATGAGAACTCTTCCATCTACAAAGAGAAAACAAGAAGATGGCATGATGGGATGATAAACCGTAGAGTTTTCAAGGAAGGTGATAAAGTTCTTGTGTTCCAAAACCGGTTTAAGCTCTTTCCGGGCAAGTTGAGGTCAAGATGGTTTGGACCTTACACCGTCAAGAAAGTGTTTACTCATGGGGCTATTGAAGTGGAGGGGCCCGGGGATGGAAAGCTCCTCAAAGTGAATGGCCACCGTCTCAAGCACTACTTCCAAGGATGTACCCGGGAGGGGGAAGAAGAGGTCTTGCTTGAAGACCCCATTTATCAAAGTTGAAAAGCTTGAAATAGCTAAGTCGAGCCATCGACTCTAAATAAACGGCAAAAACAAAAGTTTATTTGTTAAATCTTAACATTTAAGTTGTTTTAAGTTAGTTAGACATTGCATCAAACAAAATTTTTTGAAGTTACTAACGGTTTTGTGAAGTTTTGCGAGTTTTTGGCCGCCTCGGGATGCGTGCCACGGATAAAAAGTTCGGGAATCGATGGAATTTAGATATTGGAGGTTATTATGGACCATTGAAGTGAATTTGCAAGTATGGAGGTGTTTGGAGCACTTAGCAAAAATTTTGCTAAGTGCAAAGGCAAGAACCATCCGGCAGTGAAGGACGCAGCCTGCGTCGTAGGACGCAGCCTGCGTCGAGTGCTGACTTCGTTTATTTTCCAACTTCTTGCCCGTGTTCTTCATAAAACACAAACCCCATCACCCTTCTTTGTTTTTCACGACAAACACACCCAAACAACCCCCAATCCCTCAAAAATCCATCTTTCTCACTCAAATCTTCCAAAACCTTCATCAAAAGCAATCCCAATCTTCATCCTAATCATTTTTCTACACTCAATAACCCCAAAATCAATCTCACTCACCCTAAAACTTAGAAAATCCGTCTTACAAAAACCTAGATTTTTTCCTCCAATTCGTTTTTTCGGGTCTTTAGTTGGGTTTTTAAGGCTACTTGTCGAAGTCCTACCTATTTCTAATCATCAAGGAGCTTGAATCTTGTGGAAAAGCAAAGGTATAACTTCATACTCGAATTTTTCATTATCCTTCAAGTTTTTGCTCGAATTAGGCTAGCTTTAGTTTTAGGTTGAGTTCCCCTTTCCCCTTGCTTGATTGTGTAGTTAGGATTGGATAAAGTTTTATGAGTAAGGTAAAGAAATTCAACAAACACTAGCTTTTTGAGGTGTAGAAAGTGTTGCTCACCAAGTGTTTGTTGAATTGTTTGAGTGAAAAATCTTTCGAGTGATTGCTTGTTATTGTTGTAGTGTGTTGTTTGTTACATTTTGCAGATATGGCACCAAAGATCTCTAAGTTGTTTGGCAAGGGAAAAAATAAGAGGGCCGCGGTGAGTGAGCCTGACACCGAGGTTGAAACGGTGTTCATGGGTTATGAGAGGATGCAAGCTCAACATAAGAAAATTTGGGATCAAATATCCACTCACCCTCTTGTAGCAACCAAATTCTTTTGCCCAACCACCCTCCATGCCTTAGGCATGTTCGACTTGACAAGGGACATGCTAGCTAAAGTAGGGCTAGAGGCTTATCTCGAGCAAAACTCCTGGGATTACACCTATAGGAGTTTTGCATAAGAGTTTCTAGCAACCTTGTCGGAGTTGGATGTGCCCGAAGGTGCGGAGAAAGCCTACCGATTCCGATTGAACCAAACTTGGCATGAGGCCCCAACTTCAGAAATCCGTCAAATCCTAAAAATCACCCAGCAACCGGTAGACATTAGATGCCCAAGGGGAAAAATGCACCAGATGTGGGATAACATTGCCGATGACCATGGCCCGTCTAAGGATGCCAAACTGTCAGCCATCACCCACCCCGTACTCCGCCTAATTACTAGGTTCCTTACCACCATTTTCAACTCCGCGGGAGAACCCACCAAAGTGCCGGAGAAGATCCGGCTATGTTTGTGGACTATGCTTCCGGAGGGGGTAGGGATCCCGGATTGGGCCGATTTTTTTTTGAGAGCTTGCATCAAGCATAGGCAAAAATCGGCAAGGGCAAGCATCCATTGTGGGGGGGTGATTTCTTTCTTGGTAAGGCATTATGAGGGGGGCATTCCTAATGGTCAAGCGGTGAACATATGTAGGGGTTTGACGAGGTACAACCGTCTTGGGCTAGAAGAAGTTCACATGTTTAAGACTAGCAAGGAGCAACCCTTAAAAGGGTTTTGGTTGGGAAGTGACGGGCTAAGCTACATGAAGTTGCCTAGACCTCAAAACAATCCTTTACCTAGAGGACCCGCGGCATGGGATTTTGTTTGTCCTAGGGAGGAAAGTTTGGGGGTAAGTAGTGCGGAGGAGGAGGAGGAGGTAGAAGAAGTGCCTTTGAGGCAAAGGAGGGTAAGGAGAGAAGGTGGTGGGGGAAGTGAGCATTTGAGATAGGAGATTGAGATACTTGCAATTGAGCAAGTCCCTTCCCAAACCACCAATTTTGAACAACAACAACAACAACAACAACAACAACAACAACAACAACAACAACCACCACCACCACCATTTCATTTCCAATCACCATTCCAAAGCCACCATGATACCGACACCCCCATGTTTGATGCGGAGGGTCGTTCTAGCACACCCGTGGAGCCATGGCAACAACAAATGGCTAACTATTTTGCTAGCACCAACGACGTCTTGGCACACATTAGTGGGAGGGTAGATGCCTCAAACACTTGGCAACAATTACAAGGAGGTAGGCTTGAGAGTTTGGATGATTGGCATAATGTTGTGGAGGAGAGGGAGAGATTGAGGGCGGAGGCCGAGAGGGCTCAAAGTGAGGAATGGAGGAGGATGCTAGACGGGCAAGAGGAAGCCCGCCTTTGGAGAGAACAACAAGACCTAAGGTGGAAAGAGCAAAATGATATGTGGGCCACCCAAAATACTTGGAGAGAGCAAGCTACGAACCACTTTAGCGCTCAAAATGAGCGCCACCACACCTATCTTCAAGACTCCTATGAAGATGCGGTGGCGCAAGAGGACGTTTATGGATTGGCTAGCTCTCTCTTTGGGATGTCCATGCAACAAAACCCGGGCTACCCTTTTCCTTACACCCAAGCAACCCTTGATGAAGACATGGAGCAAAGAAGACGGATTAGAGAAGCAAGGGATAGGAGGAGAAACCGAGGAGGTGCCTCGGGGTCTTCTCCTTTCGATAATTGATGAGGTAACATTTTTCTTCTCCTCCACAATGAGGACATTGTGTATTCTAAGTGTGGGGGAGAAGATTGTACATAGTTATTTTTTTTGATGCATTGTAATTTTTTTTTATGTCTTTATTGTTGAAGAAAAAAAAAAAAAAAAAAAAAAAGAGAAAATTGAAAATCCCAGCTAGGTGAAAACCCACAAGGGTGGGCATCTAGGCAAGATTGGGAAGGTGGCCGAGGACGGAATGAAAACCCGAAAGGGCATTCCGGGTAAAATGAAGAATCGAGTTGCGAGCCACCAATGAGAGGAAAGGAAAAGCTAAGGTGAAAACCCGAAAGGGCACCTTAGGCAAAATGAGGGATTTTCAAGAAAAAAAAAATGAAAAAAATGAAAAAATGAAAAACAATTTGAGCATAATTCTTCCTATGATGAGAATTTTTGGAGGAATAAGAAGGGAGTGATAAGGAGGAAATTTGGAAGGAGGCTAGTTTAGGACCCTTTTATTTTTATTTTTGAGTCACAAAACTTTGTTTCAAATTGGTTGATTGTTTTGGTGGTCGCTTGGTTGTGCAAATTGTGAAGTTTGGGGCCAACCAAGTAACCATGATTTGCATTAGTGGAGTAATAAGGGGGTGATATAAGGAGTGGATTTGTGTGAAGATTGTTGAGAAAGACCATCTCGCTATGCCTTGGGATAAGGCAAAGATGGTCATACTACTTTATCGGGAGCTATAAGTAGGGAGGAGTTGATTTGAGTCGGAGTAGGTGGCATGTCGTGTCTTTAGTCTTGAGGGATGATATAAGGAGGGGGAGTGAGAGAAGAGTGTCACAAGAATTGGGTCTTTTTATTTGTTTTTGTCATTGGTGGGTTGTTCAAGAGGGAGTATAAGAAGGGTGTAGTGAGGGAAGAGAGGTCAATACCTCCACACACACTTTGTTGGGCTCATGTCATTTATGCTAATCTCGAGTTTTACTCGGGACGAGTAAAAGTCCAAGTGTGGGGGTGTTTGACAACGTCAAATATTGTCGTGTCTAGTATTAATTTTTAGAACCTTTCGTTTTACTTTTTACGGGTCATTAGCTATGTTTTATGTTAGTTTTAGTTTTTGTAATAATGTTAATATTTAGTGTTTTAAGTCATTTTTAGAGTCAAATCCCGAAAGTCAATAAAAGTCAAACCCGAAAAACCCGAGACCCAAAAACCCGGAACTTGAAGTGGGCTAGCAAGGAATCATCAAAGTTTGAAGACCAAGCCCATTGGGTCAATGGAAGTCAAGGCGGGGTCAATATCCATGGGGTCAACGAAAGTCAAGAAGGAAAACAAGGCAAAAGTTGGGCAGTGCTCGACGCAGCCTGCGTCAGCACGACGCAGCCTGCGTCGTAGGACGCAGCCTGCGTCGTAGGACGCAGCCTGCGTCATCTCTCAGCACGGGTTTTTCTCATTTTCTCGTCTTGTCTTTTGGAAGCCCATCTTTCAAGGCCCCTAGGTTTGCGGACCAAGGGTATAAAAGAAGATTTCTGAAGAGAGGCAAGGGCAAAGGAAGCATTCACCATACAACATCATATTTTCCTTAGCATTTCTCTCTTTTTGTTCTTCAAGTTTGGCTTTTGTAATGGGTTTTTACTTAGAAATTGGTTGTATTAAGAAGACTATGGGTAGCTAATCTTCTTTTGCTTAGTGTAATTTGAACAAGTTCTTCCCTTTTAGCATTGTAAGACTTTTTAATCCTTCCTTCTCTATTTAATTCCATCTTCCTTTGTTGATTTTCTTTGTTGAATGAATTGTTGTTAAGACTAACCATCTTAGTAATTGTTTGTTTGATTAAATTGCTTGTCTTGATGAATTTGGTTGATTTGTCTTGATATTCGTTGAAGCAACTTGAAAGATTGTAACTTTGGTTTAAAAGTTAGAATCTTTTGAGTGGATTTTGGATTATCATGTATTTAGAACATGGTTTAATGTTTTAGTTCATGATTCTAGCATGCTTCTTTGGTTTGGTGCTTAAAGCTTGCATCTTTGTTTATGCTTATGATTTAATAAGTATGGGTTTAGTTGTATTGGGTCATTTATGGATGGTTTAATTCATGGTGGCTAATTCTTAGAAGTTTTTGCTATAGATAATTAGAGAAGGGAGGAAAGGAGGGATCTTTACTTTGTTAAATTATGGGGGAACTTGGGATAATTGCACTAAGTTGTTTTTCCTTATTTGAATCTTTGATTATTTAGTTGTTATTGGTGATTCTAGGATTGACAATCATTTCTCATGAAAAACTTTCTCCCTATTTGTTATCTACATGTTTACCATTGTGAATATCATAGTTTGTAAGTAATTCTAGTCTTTGTTTCAATTAGTGTTTAATTTGTGGTTAGATTAATTAATTTGTTTAATCAGTTTTTAGCAAGAGTCTAGATTAGATTATTAGCATTCATCGCCTTCTCTTGGGTTCGATCCTTGTCTTACCCTTACTACCCTTTACTTAGGTTAGTTTGAGCCTAGATTTGGTTTTATAAATTGTTATTTGGCATAGCTAGTTTCTGGAATTAACGACCCCGAAAATAAGCCCGTCAATGACCCGTTGTTGAAAGTAATAACAACGATGGTATTATAAAGAACCGTTTTTATAGATTATGTGTTTTTTTTTAATTTCTAAGATACGCGCGCGCGGTATTAAAATTTGAGGCACGAAAATAAATTCATTAATTACGTTTAATTTATTTAACTTTGCTTTAAATTTAATTAATTTATTGAATTTTATAATATATATATAGGTATAGTACATCATAATTGTTATGTTATTTAAAGATTTGTGTATTATAGGCGTAAGTTACGTTTAATTATTAGCTCGGATCGGGTTTGGGAATCAATTCCGATCGGGTTAGATTCGGTGGGTTTGTAATTAACTTTATCGATCGGGTTATTATTAGTTTGGGTCGGGGAGGGTCCTTTCGGCTTTCGTGTCTGTTTCGGGAATGTTTATAATTGGGCAGGTCGTCGATAATTTCCGGGTCAAGCGGATGTGGTTATATATATCGAGTCTAGTGATTCTCGAATCGGGTCATTTTCTTTTTAAGGTACTGGTTATTATAATCACGCATCACTAACTTGAAACTGATCGGGTGGCTAGTTACGGATCGGGCAATCCATTATCTATCTAGTAGCTACTTCGGGTCGATCACTTTTGGGTCAGGGGCACGTGTCCTCAGGTGGTTTCAGATCAGGTGGTTTCGGATCAGGTGGTTTCGGAACATGATGATAATATTATTGATGATATATAATACTGTTGACTTCCGGATCATTAACCTCATACTTTGCAATAACATATTCATCAATGCATGCAAGTATTATATATACACGTCAATGTTTCCCAAATTAAATAATGGGGTCGATCGACTTCGTTCAAGTACACTAAAAGGGACGGATATTGATATTTATCGTCTCGCTTAATTACGTTTTTTTTATTTTCCATTAATTAATCATCTTTACGGTTTTTGTTATTTATCGTCTCGCTTAATTACGTTTTATCAACAAATGGTTATTTTCATATATTGACGGCCATCAAAACTACCCCACATTTATCACTAATTATTACTTATCACCACACCCCACATTATTTATCACTTATTATACTTATTACGTTTTATCAACAAATAAATGGTTACTAGGCCATATTCTGATCGGGTTAGATTCGTAGGGTATGTAACTTTACCGGGTTAGTTTGGGTCAGGGAGCGAGCGAGGGCCGGGTCCTTTCGGCTTTCGTGTCTATTTCGGGAATGTTAATTGTCGTCGATCATTTTCCAGGTCAAGCGGATGAGGTTATATATCGAGTCGGGCCGTTTTAAGACGGTAGATACAAACAAACATAACATCACTCAACACAATCAACAAACAAGTTAGAACCTAACAACCATCAAGTACACCAAGACTACCAAGTAAAGTCCTTAATTTCTACCCATCGCTCATTTATTATTTCAAGGTCAAGTAGTTTAAGTTTAGGGTTCACGTGTGTGCGTCGGGAGCGATAAAGCTCTGATACCAACTGTGACAACCCTCGCGAATGCGGAAATATAAAACATACACGCATGTGAATTATATAGCGGAAAATACGGTATTTTAAAAACCTTTATACATGCAAGATAGAAAAATACGAGGAGTGTCAAAATATTACAAACTAAATAAAAATACCACAAGAGACGTAGTCTCTCAAAGTGTTAACAAAAGACCAAGTAATTAGCAACTAGCTAAACAACGTCTAGAGGTGTTTCATCCAGGGACAACGCCCGCTAGCTCACACCCGAACCCCAAAATAGCATAAGCAAAAAGCCATCCATGCAAGCAACCTGTTCATTCATGAAAAACATGAACACCACAGTCAGTGGGGAGTAACTCCGGGTTCTCCCAGCCATATCACATTAAACGTACATAGAAGGAAATACAAAAGTAGAGCATGCATACATATAGATATACATGTGATATACGATAAGGATAGATAGGCAATTCAATATATATGGATAGATCATATGACATCAAATCAAATCCGAAACCATCATGTTATTCAAAGACTCGGGAAAGACACTCTTAGGAAACCGAATACGCTCACTAGGGCTTGCATCTCACCGTTAGCGGTATAAGATTGATAAGATTGAGACTCGACAGACAAACCAAGTCAAGTCATGCGATGATCACCATAAATCCAACATATTATCATCCATTCACGAACCAAGACATTGACGGTGCCCAATCATGCAATGACCATGAACAATATCATGAAATCACGCATTCAAAGACGACGACATAAGACGACATCTCTCACGGTAAATGAAACGCACTAGCACCGTGTACATGGCAAGTATGATTAACAGGCATCCACGGGATAAAGCGTTTCCCTGAACTCATACACGATGCTACATTTCGTATATGTAGACTAATTTCCTCCTGGTAGCACGACGATAATAAATATCCGGTCCTAGTCTAAACCTTGCCAGGATCTCGGAATATAACGTGTTCCGATTCGACATGCGATAAAACGTTTCGCATCCAAGACTCGGTCTTACAATATATATGCCGAGTACCCCAAATTCGGTAGATCAATTCACGAAAGAGGCGTAAAAGAGCTCAAGCCTCATAACAAGCGGTACGCTACATGCAAATAACACCACCTCGCAAGTACACAACATTTGACGGCCGGGTCGATCAACGCATAGCGTTCAACTCCCAACAACGTCGTCGTATGCCCACTAACACATGCATTTAAGCAGTAGGATACCTCTCCGTTCCGACATTCCAGCCTTACGAACGGGACGGTAGCCAAGGGAATGAGAGTACAAGGCACAATACAAAACAGTGCTCAAACCGTATCATTTGTAAAAACTGACTCAAAGTGGGACAAAGCAAAAACCGTCACAAAACATGTGATACAAGCGAATGAAATATCATATATCCAAAACATGAATATTATAAGACTCTACTTAAAATTATACGATAAACGAATCATGCGAACTAATATGAATTATGAGTTTTAGAGATTTTATAAGAAAAATACAGCCGTGTTCCAGGCCGGTGTGGAGGGAGGCAGCCGGTACCCCGGCTCGGAGCACAACTACACACAAAACACAAGTTTGGAAACTAACTAAAACAAGGGTCTATTTCAAACGGTCATAACTAGAGTTCTAGATATGGGAATGCAGAAATTCAAATTCGACGTTATAGATTATCCTCTTACGGTTCCAACGAATGGTCACAAGCCTAAAACAAGCAAGTAACGAAGGAGATATGATCATTTTACGAAAAGGGGTCAATGTAGTGAAACTGCACGAGTCCACCCGAGAACAACAACACCATTTCTATCATTTCCAATTTTCATAATTCCTCTCTATCAACTATCACATCAAGATTCGCTCTCAACAATCATCAAAATAACAACATCAATCTCCATAACATAATTCTAAACTTATTAATCGTAATCTAATCTCCTTCTCGCATATAAGCATATAAAACACGTAAATGATATCGAGTAACCCTTAACCGTTACCTTTACGCGTCTTTAATCGATTACTAAGCCTTCCTAGTAGTCTCCACCTCCAATTAGGTAATAAAAGATGAATATATTTCACCTTGAGAAAGACGGATAATTTAAAAAAGCGAGAAAGACGGTAATTTTATTACCAATACGGATAGAGGAAGGTAAGAGGGGAAGAATGAGACGAACTTACGTGAATTCCAATAAGAAACGAAGGAGATACGATGAATCTAAGCTTGGAAAGATTATGGAAGAAAGGATTTTGGGTTTCTTAGTGATGGAGTAAGTGGAATTGTGTTGAATGAATGAAATAGGTTAAGTGGTAGTATGATATGTATAAGGAAAAAGTCAACAAAAGTCAAAGACGGCTCAAAAGTCGAGAAAAGTCAAAGACGACTTAAAAGTCAAGAAAAGTCAAGGCGACTTAAAAGTCAAGAAAAGTCAAAGACGACTTAAAAGTCAAGAAAAGTCAAACTCGACTTAAAAGTCAAGAAAAGTCAAACTCGCCTTAAGACGGGATTGTCATGGATTCTCGCGGAAATTCCAAATACGAACTCAGAAATTCTAAATTCGACTCGGAACATAAAATTCTAAATTAAAACTTAAATTTGCTGAAAGGTATCCGTAAAATATTTTCACTAGAAAAATAGGGTACATTTCCGGGTGTTACAGTACATTTGCGGGTGTTACAATCACCCCACCTTTTAAAAAGTTTCGTCCTCGAAACTTGAGAGTAGAAAAAAAAAGTATCGATCAAGGATAAGAATCGTTTTTTCAAAATTAATACGAAAACTTTTATAAGGGAAATATTTATGAAACGAGGTTCTTCTTGAAAACAGTTTAAGGAGAATTTTCATAAGTGTGAAACTTTACTTACGGATCTCAAGAGTGCCCATCACGAACGAGAACTCTAATTATCCAGATCAAATCAAAATCGAAATAGTGAAATCGAAAATAAAAACAAGCGTTAGTAAGTGCAGAACTAGTCACCAGACGTCTCCAATAACAAGTCCAAACATCCAACCAAACGCAAAATCCAAGTATAAAAGCAAAAGAAATCTATTTTCTCCAAAAAGAGGGTACAAAATCCATCTTTAGACTTCTTTAAAAAGTTAATTTAGAAATACAATATGGAAATTCGAAGGTTTTCTCAAAGATAAAATCAAAATAACACGACATTACACGTACATAGAGCGACTCGAACATCAAGTTCACAAATTACGATAACAAAATATATACAAAACACGCAAAAACGAAACAAATCGAACTCTTAGGGATAGGAAGATCACGATAAAGTCGGCAGGCAGATCTATAAGAACACGACATCACTAACTCTACTAATAAACCAAATCCTCAAGAGAAAGCAATTTACCCAATTTGCAACTCATCATTTTCAATCATCAGAATTCCTACAAAAATATTCCATAATCACGAGATTTCAAGCTGTTGGACCAATTTCATAGTTTTTATGATGACATGTGTTTACGTAATAATATGTTTTACTCGATATATCATATGCGTGTAATTGTGTGCTTTAGTCTTATTATAGCTAGCAACAATTATGAGAAGAGAGATCAAAGTTAGGCATAACTTTGATAAAATCTGTGAGATAAAGTTATAACAACTTCAGGAATAACTTTGAAAGTGAACATGGAAGTTATAGCTAACCAGGCATAACTTTAAAGAAAATCGCTTCAAACAAGATCTACATAAAACTACACAAGACTCGAGATGGAGGGTCTTTGTGATCAAGATGAAGAGATGATCCGTATACTGAAGATCTTTGTGAAGATTAGATAGTATAGGTCGTCATTCGGTAACTATTCCATTCGAGAGATTTTATGTTCAAAAGTTATAGCTTTAGTCTATGAATTTGGATGATAAAATATTGATGCATGATTTTGGAAATAAAATGTTTTGAAATGTTTTCAAAAGTGAAAGAGTATTTTTATATTTATCAATTATTTTAATAGAGAATATATTTATGAGATTCTATTGGTTAGTAATACAACTTATGGGTTGTCATGCTACCTAGGGTTTCTAATATATTCTATCTCAATTTGTTGTTAACCTAATTAGCCCACCTAGTGGTTGAGCCATCTAGGGTTTCGTGAAACCTAGTATTGTGCCTCCTAGGGTTGCGTGCCTCCTAGGGTTTCGTGAGCTAGGTGAATCCGGCCTCCTTAGGCTTGTTTCCTTAGTTTACCTAATCTAGGATTCTACTATATCTTTACAACAATATTTTGAGATATTAAGATAAATATATTTCTATAAGATAAACCAAATAATATTTTGAGATAAAGATATTTCTAAAAGATAAGCAAATATTATTTTATGATAAGACAAGTATCTTTATTGAATATTATACTAGGGTTTTAGATCTACTATAATTCTTCTACTATAAATACTCATTCACATACAATTTGTAAAATACACGAAATACACACAAGAACATCACGGCACATATACTTAGTGTATTGATTTTCCAAAATCGTTTTAAAGCAAACCTTTGAGCAAATATTTATTATTTTTAGAGTTTGTTTTTAAAAGAGTCGTGCATCAATTATTATCCATCGCTTGAGTGAAATACGTTATTGGATAATAGTACATCATTATAAGCTTACAATTCTTTAACGGGAATCTGTGTGAGTTATATTGTACTTTCTTATTAGCGTAAGATAGTATAGAGTATTTAGCGATACTCACCTTGAGTTATAATCATAGTGTTGATTATACGAGTGGGTTGGTAATTTTTGTAATCCGTAGAAAGGTACTAAAAATTATTAATCGAGAATAGTGGACGTAGGTTTCAACGTGTGAAACTGAACCACTTCAAAAATCGTGTGCCTCTCTCTTATCTCTTTCTTTTCGCTTATTTCGTTATTCGCGCTTACTTTGATTAATTAATTAGTTGATTTTAATTCATAAGATCAAATAATTAATTACATATCATATAATCGAAAAAGTGGGGCTAGTTTTTAATACTCAATTCACCCCCCCCTCTTTCGTATTCGATCAATAGACTCTACAATTGGTATCAGAGCCTCGTGCTCTTGATTGCCTTACAGCAAGGAGTCTGATCCATTTATCTTTTTATTTTTATTTATTTTCCGCTGCATTTAATTTTATTTTAATGGATTCCAAACATCTGAAGTGTCCCGTATTCGATGGGAAGAACTACAGTCTATGGAAAAATATGATGACCCATTTCATAAAGGGTAACGATTGGGAGTGTTGGCTAATCATTAAGAATGGTCCTAATAAGATCATGCTTGGAACGGCTACTGGCACTTCCATCGAAAAGAAAGAAGATGACTATGTTGAGGCAGATTATAAGAAAGCTGAGAAAAATTCAAAGGCTATTAGTCTGTTGCAAAACGGCATGACCCATACTGAATTTGATCGTTTCTCATCTAGTTCTACTGCCAAGGAAATATGGGATGGTCTTGAGTTAGCTTATGAGGGGACAACTGTTGTCAAAAAGCAACGTATTGCATTACTCATGCGAAAATACGAACTGTTCTCCATGGAACAAAATTAATCGCTTGACAGCATGTCCACTCGCTTCTCCAGTATCATTAATGAATTGAAAAATCTTGGAAAAACTTTTGACTCCAAGGAAATTGCCAGGAAGATCCTTAGAAGTCTATCTAAACGATGGAGACCTAAGGTGACGGTAATTGAGGAATGTAAAGACCTATCTGACCTATCTTATCAAGAGCTACTTGGAACCCTAATGGCTCATGAGATTACTCTTGATGAAGATGCGGCAAATGATAGTAATAGCAAGAAGGTGGCTTTACAGGCCGAATCTAGTGAAAGACAAGATTCGGATCTTGAAGATGAAACAGTGTTATTTGCTAGACGTTTTAAGAAAAAGTTCTTTAATAAACCACAAGGGAAAACGTTTAACAACAACACTAACAAATCTTACAAAAAGCCAATTGAGTCAAAAGGGTCTCTTTCAAGTCGTGGTTGCTTCAAATGTGGGGATAATGATCACATGATCAAAGATTGCCCCACATGGAAGAAAATCAAAGACAAAAATCAACGAGACAAAACCAAGAAGGAATTCAAGCAAGTGATGATGGCTTATTGCTGGGGAGATCTCGACACAGAGGACGACGAGTCAGAGGAAGAGGAAGTCGCCAACCTGTGTCTAAGCAACGTCAGTCTTGACCTAATTTCTGACAGTGACAATGAAAGCGAATCCGAGATGTGTCTTGTTGGCAACTCAGATTCAGAACCCGATTCAGAAGATGACGAAGAGGTTAGTCATCTTGAACTTAAAAAGCAAGTTAAGAATTTATCTAAGAAGTCTTTAATTAAGTATTTTGAAGAAGCCTTAGATCATTGTCATGAGCAGAGTCTAGAATTGAAAGATCTTAAAGAACAAATTCTTGATATTGCTGAGGAAAACCAACTTCTTAAAGGCCAAAGCTAAAAAGCTCAAGTCTAAAGTTATGGCAACTTCAGCTATAACTTCAGACAAGACAAATGTTGAGAAAGAAGCTCTTGAGTCTAAAGTTATATCTAATGAAGCTATAATCTCAGAGTTGAAGCTCAACATTAAGCACCTTCAAGCCAAAGTTATGGCTAATGAAGCTATAACTTTAGAATTGAAGAAAGTCAATGAGCTTTTACAATCTCAAGCTAAGGCGAAGGAAGTTGTTATTCTTGATCATGAGAAAGTAAATTCTTTTCTGTCTCAGCAATTGAAAGATTTGAAGGCTGAATTCTCCCAAGCCAAAAGTCAACATAATGAGGAGAAACTTATCTTGAATAAACGTTTCAATGATTTTCGTGAAAATTTCAAAAAGAACAATCCCTCCAAAGACTTGAATGTAGATCATTCGTTGTGTGAAAAAGAAATTCAGTCTTTGAAGGAATTGCTCCTACATGCACGAAAAGTTCATGATAAGTGGGAAGGAAGTCAAAAGGTCTTAGACTTCCTTACCGAACAGTCTAACAATAACATGAAGAAAGGTCTAGGTCATGAATGCTATAGTCGTAGAGACCACGATAAGTGCAAATCCACTCCTTCTGACCGTGATTTCAGAAGAAGGAAGTATGTCAATCTTTCAGAATATCTGATTTGCAATTATTATGGTCACAACGGTCATGTTAAAGATAACTGTGTTAAATATGTTAACGACAACAAAAATCAAACTGATTATGTGAAAGAACATGACGTGTCTAGTCTTAATGAGTCCGAATCTGAACCTCAATGTGATGAGGTTAGAAATAATGAGTTTAGATGGTTTTATGACATGGCTTTCGATTACACATCTGTACCTTCAAAATCTAAACCTTATGTGAATCAGAAGCAGTCATTTAAACCTAATGTGCGTCGTAACAACAATCAAGATAATAAACCTAGCAAACCCTATCCTAAAAAGAAAAGAATTGTTAAACAGGTATGGATTAGGAAGGATCAAATATATAGAGTCACTAACCACAAAGGACCCAACTTAGCGTGGGTACCTAAAAGCTGTATTTGATTCTCTTGCAGGTAATAGTGAAAGAAAACAATCTATGGTATCTCGACAGTGGATGTTCGAGGCACATGACTGGAAACAAGAATTTATTTCTTTCACTAGAACCCTTCAATGGTGGCAAGGTCACCTTTGGAGACAACAAGAAGGGTAACATAATCGGTGTAGGTAAGATTGGTATATCTTCTTCTCATGCTATCAATAACGTATATCTGGTAGATGGCCTTAAGCATAACTTGCTAAGTATCTCTCAACTATGTGACAAAGGCAACAAAGTCGTTTTTCATTCAAATGTTTGTCGTATCATAGTTGAAGGTACTAGTAACGTTATCTTAGAAGGCTTACGTAAACGGAACGTGTATATGATTGATTTAAACAAAGTCACTACAAGTTCCTTTACGTGCATGAAAGTCACTGTGGATGATTCATGCTTGTGGCACAAGAGGTTTGCACACATCAGTCCAACGATTTTAAAGAAACTTAAGTCTTGGGATTTAGTTGAAGGTTTACCCTCAATCAAATTCGAACAAGAAAAGATGTGTGACTCATGTGCCCGTTGTAAACAAGTTAGATCTTCATTCAAACCGAAACGAGTAGTAAGTACAGAGCGTCCACTTGAGTTGGTACACATGGATTTGTGTGGACCTATGAAAGTTAGAAGCCGCGGTGGATCAAGGTACGTATTCGTCCTAGTCGACGACTACTCCAGAATGAAGAAGAGGACATGAATGATCCAGACTTTCGCCTCTCCAGAGATGACGTGCCAGAAAATAATGAAGAAGTTATTGAAGGAATCAATGATGAACTTGATAAATCCGCAAATGACCTTGAACAGAGAACTGAGACAATTGTTGATGATACGAATGTCTCTTCTCAAAACAAGGAAAAGGAAACTGAAGTTATAGCTGATGATGCTATAACTTTGAACCAGAACCAAGATGGTGTAACTGAAGTTGTACCAACTTCAGCTATAACCCCAGAGTCCAACTCAGGGGGAACCAATCTTGATTCTGAATCATTTGAGGAAAGTGATAGTTCATCAGATGATGATGAGCCTAGGAACTCTAAAAAATGGAAATATATGAGTTCTCATCCTATGGATAGTATCCTAGGAAGTTTGAATAAGGGAGTTCAAACAAGGCGAACATTAAATAACTTTTGTTCATTCTATTCTTTTCTGTCTACCATAGAGCCTACCAACATAAAGGAAGCTCTTGCAGAATCCGACTGGATTGTGGCTATGCAAGAAGAGCTTCAACAGTTCGAACGCAATAAAGTATGGCACCTTGTGCCTCGACCTCCTAATCGAACTGTGATTGGTACTCGATGGGTATTCAGAAATAAATTGGATGATTCAGGAGTTATAGTTCGTAACAAGGCTCGATTGGTCGTTCAAGGTTATAATCAACAAGAAGGGATTGATTATGACGAGACATTCGCTCCAGTAGCAAGACTTGAAGCTATTCGCTTGCTCATCGCCTTCGCAGCTCACAAAGGAATGAAATTATTCCAAATGGACGTTAAGACTGCATTTCTTAACGGTTATTTGGAAGAAGAGGTTTTTGTTGAACAACCTCCTGGATTTTTGAATAGCAAGTTTCAAAACCATGTTTTTAAACTCGATAAAGCTTTATATGGTCTGAAACAAGCGCCTAGAGCTTGGTACGACAGATTATCTAAATTTTTATTGCAAAACAATTTTAAAAGAGGATCTGTTGACAAAACTCTATTTCTAAAATCCGAGGGTTCTGATTTACTTGTTGCTCAAATTTATGTAGACGATATTATTTTTGGTTCTACTAACAATAAATTGTGCAAGTATTTTTCAGATCTTATGACCTCAGAATTTGAAATGAGCATGATGGGAGAATTGAAATTCTTCCTAGGACTGCAGATTCAACAAACCAAAGAAGGCATAAAGATTCACCAACAAAAATATGTCAAGGAGCTAATCAGAAAATTTGGTATGGAGAACGCTCATCCAATGGACACACCTATGGTAACTGATAAAAAGTTAACCTTAGACGAAAATGGTAAGTCCGTAGATGAGACTACATATCGAGGTATGATTGGTTCTTTATTATATTTAACTGCAAGTAGACCTGACATTATGTTCAGCGTATGTGTCTGTGCTAGATTTCAATCATGTCCTAAGGAATCACATATGATTGCAGTTAAACGTATCTTGAGATATTTAATTGGTACATCTAATTTATATTTATGGTATCCACTTGAGTGCAATTTCGATCTAGTAGGATATTCAGACGCAGATTATGCGGGATGTTCTTTAGATAGAAAAAGTACCTCTGGATTTGCTACGTTTGTTGGACCTTGCATAATTACTTGGGGCTCAAAGAAGCAAAATTCGGTTGCATTGTCTACTGCAGAAGCCGAATATATCGCTGCAGGACTGGTATGTTCTCAACTACTTTGGTTAAAGCAACAACTATGTGATTATGGTGTTAATGTTGGTTGTATGCCTGTTTTCTGTGATAATACGAGTGCTATTGTTATTTCTAAGAACCCAGCTCAGCATTCTCGTACTAAGCATATAGACATTAGACATCATTTTTTGCGTGACCATGTAGAAAAGGGCAACATTAAACTCGAATTTTGTAGTACTGATGTTCAATGGGCTGACATTTTAACAAAGGCGTTAGCGAGAAGACGTTTTGAGATTTTGCGGTTGGAAATTGGTTTAATCGGTAGCAATTAAATTCATCTTATTTATTTTGTGAACCTGCGTGACTGGCTAGATTAAGACGAGATTATATGACTGTGTCCGCATATTTCATTGCTAGTATATTTGTGTTTAATATAATATATTTTACGTGAGTATCTTGCATATTTAGTGTTTTATGGAAATTGAATTATGAACCACATATTTGCCAAAAACCTATCTTATTCACTTTCCTAATCAAACCAAAATTCTACCCATGCAATTCTTTTTGGCCGAAAATCTCCACAATAACAATACCTTACCATATCTTTTTCTTTACCAAATCTCATCCTTACCATATCCCTAAAATTAATTACCTAAGATTCCTTTTCCTACTCTACAAAAACACCACCACCCAAACTCCAAAACCCAAACCGAGTCGGGTTCGGTGCTTGAAGGTACAAAAAGGCGTCGATTAAAGAAAAAAAAAGGGTACAAGAGGGTGTTAGTGAAAAAAAAAAAAATAAATAAATAAAAGGTGGTTCGGTTGTTGTGAAACCGATGGTGGCTGATTTTTCGGGGCTTGAATCGAAATTGGATGTGTTTATGGGAAAAGTAATGGAGCGCCTTGATGCGCAAGATAAGAAAATTGTTGCGGTTGTTGAAAAAAAAAAAAAAAAAAAAAATGAAAAAACCGTGGCTATGGGGAACACTAGCTCTACCCGTGACCATGTCGGTTCGGGTGTGCGTAGTGAGTTGAGGTCTTGGATGACGGGTGTTGATGATTGCCTAGCAAAATTAGAGAGGAATGTATATTCGACAAGAGATGTATAGGCAAAGGGATCGGATGCAATTCTTGGTGAGCCAAGAAGGTGCATTGGTGCAAAGCGGTTCGGAAATGCGTGAGGGGATGCACACTATACTTGATGCGACGGAGGCTCTTTCTTTGAAGGTTCGAAACTTCGATGTTTGCCTCACCGCCCAAGCTACTCTTGTGTCGACGTGCCTTGATCGTCTTTCTACTCTCGAGTACCGCACCCGACCCGATTACATTAATCCCAACATCATCTGTCAACCCAAAAAGCCTTGATCTTCTTATCCTTGTTTGTTTGTTTCTTGAACTACTTACCAATTCGGCCCAATGGCACCTAATACTCTATTTTGTGGTTTGTAGTTTAATCAACATTTGCACTTTATTTTGCTTGATATATATCGTCTTATATTGCGTATTTTGCATATCTATTTCTTGCCTTGACATGTGTTATTCTAGTCGTTTCATGTCTTTGTTCTTGTCTTTTCAATGATGCCAAGAGGGGGAAGAAATGATATGATTTGAGTCTTTGCTTAAGCTTGCTCCTTGTCAAGACTCGTTATCTCTTAAATTCTCTCAAGCTATAACTTTGGCTAAGTTGTTTTGTTCTTGCGATCAAAGTTGCTATAACTTTGGAGTGCTTTGTTGAGGGGGAACTATACTTAGTCACTTTGGTAAGAGAAAATCATATGAGACTTGTCATCATCAAAAAGGGGGAATTTGTTGGACCAATTTGATAGTTTTGATAATGACATGTGTTTACGTAATAATATGTTTTACTCGATATATCATATGCGTGTAATTGTGTGCTTTAGTCTTATTATAGCTAGCAACAATTATGAGAAGAAAGATCAAAGTTAGACATAACTTTGATAAAGTCTGTGAGACAAAGTTATAACAACTTCAGGAATAACTTTGGAAGTGAACTTGGAAGTTATAGCTAACCAGGCATAACTTTAAGGAAAATCGCTTCAAACAAGATCTACATAAATCTACACAAGACTCGAGATGGAGGGTCTTTGTGATCAAGATGAAGAGATGATCCGTATACTGAAGATCTTTGTGAAGATTAGATAGTATAGGTCGTCATTCGGTAACTATTCCATTCGAGAGATTTTATGTTCAAAAGTTATAGCTTTAGTCTATGATTTTGAATGATAAAATATTGATGCATGATTTTGGAAATAAAATGTTTTGAAATGTTTTCAAAAGTGAAAGAGTTTTATTTTTATATTTATCAATTATTTTAATAGAGAATATATTTATGAGATTCTATTGGTTAGTAATACAACTTATGGGTTGTCATGCTACCTAGGGTTTCTAATATATTCTATCTCAATTTGTTGTTAACCTAATTAGCCCACCTAGTGTTTGAGCCATCTAGGGTTTCGTGGAAACCTAGTATTGTGCCACCTAGGGTTGCGTGCCTCCTAGGGTTTCGTGAGCTAGAGGATTTCGGCCAACCTAGGTTGTTTCCTTAGTTTACCTAATCTAGGATTCTACTATATCTTTACAACAATATTTTGAGATATTAAGATAAATATATTTCTATAAGATAAACCAAATAATATTTTGAGATAAAGATATTTCTAAAAGATAAGCAAATATTATTTTATGGTAAGATAAATATCTTTATTAAATATTATACTAGGGTTTTAGATCTACTATGATTCTACTACTATAAATACTCATTCACATACAAATTGCAAAAGACACGACATACACGAATTCACACGGCACATCTATTATTTGTATTGATTTTCCAAAATCGTTTTAAAGCAAACCTTTGAGCAAATATTTATTATTTTTAGAGTTTGTTTTTAAAAGAGTCGTGCATCAATTATTATCAATCGCTTGAGTGAAATACGTTATTGGATAATAGTACATCATTATAAGCTTACAATTCTTTAACGGGAATCTGTGTGAGTTATATTGTACTTTCTTATTAGCGTAAGATAGTATAGAGTATTTAGCGATACTCACCTTGAGTTATAATCATAGTGTTGATTATACGAGTGGGTTGGTAATTTTTGTAATCCGTAGAAAGGTACTAAAAATTATTAATCGAGAATAGTGGACGTAGGTTTCAACGTGTGAAACTGAACCACTTCAAAAATCGTGTGCCTCTCTCTTATCTCTTTACTTTTCGTTATTTCGTTATTCGCGCTTACTTTGATTAATTAATTAGTTGATTTTAATTCATAAGATCAAATAATTAATTACATATCATATAAATCGAAAAAATGGGGCTAGTTTTTAATACTCAATTCCCCCCCCCCCCCCTCTTTCGTATTCGATCAATAGACTCTACAGGTTTGTTTGTTCGATTGTCATCGTACTTTCTTGAAACATGATCATCCTTTCCGCAACAATTGTAAGCATTTTCTAAAGAATAGGAAAACTGAGGATACCACAGTTGCAATCAAATTAACCGGTGCTGAAGTCTGGGATTCGGTAAAAGGTTTACCAAAAGTTGTCGAGTCTTCTGCTAAAGAAATGAAAATATTGAAAGACGACAAAACTGAAGGTTGGTGGAAACAAAGCATATTCTGGGAACTCCCTTATTGGAAGACATTGTTGATTCGACACAACTTAGATGTTATGCACATTGAGAAAAACTTTTTTGAACAGCTTATCAACACGATGATGAATGTAACAAGGAAAACTTCATTTGGCCCTAAGGGTAAAGCTGACTTTCTTGAGTATTGCTTGAAACGACCCATATCATCTAGGTTTGTTTTAGAGACAGCGGAGAAGAAGGCTCTATGCGAATGGGTTGCTATTTTGAAATTCCCGGATGGTTATGCTTCAGATTTGAGTCGGTGTGTTGACCATAGAAATTTGGTGTTTGATGTGCATATTTTATATGCACATTTACACACTTATTCGCCCCCATTTCAGTCTTACTTATAGCTCATTTGAGCCGATTTCATGTCATATGCCCCGTATTTGCTACTTTGGTATGTTTAGTCTCCTATTTGCAGGTTAGACACATTCTAGGTGCGATCGGGAGCATATTTGGACATGCAAAGGACAAAGGACTATAGACCAGCCTTTCAATGAACAGAACAACTCGTTTCGGAAGCTCAGCAAGCAAACAAAACCCAAGAACCAGCCCACACCGATCGGTGGGCCAGGACACCGATCGTCACACACTTCTTGGAGCCATTAACACTCTCTTATAAGCCCCGTGTACATTACAAACAGGCCCAGATCTACCTAAGGGCCTGGCACCTGGCTTGGACTATGAAATGAAGACAGAAGGAGAGGAAATGAAGCCCACTCCGATCGGTGGAGCACTTGAGGGCCTCTCCACCGATCGGCCATCACAAGCCCACTTTCGTTTTCTACCTCTCTAATCTACTGGGCAAGCTATTGAGCAACGGGACCGAAGCTTTCCGAAGCCCAAGTCACTCAGAAGAAACATCGAAGCCCAAAAGAGAAAACCTAGCTCTATATGAAGGAGAAGTGAAGAGAGTGAGGGGGTATCTCTCCCTAGACGCAAGATCCCTTGTCACGGATCGAGTTTCCGCTCTAAAACACCATTTTAGATTATTGTTTTACATTTTAGTCGATTAGTTTTAAGTTTTCGTTCGTTTACAACACTATATCGATCGGCATAGCCTTATACCGATCGGCATCCTCCTTGTTTTTGCTTTAATTCAGGTTCTGATTCAGTTTTATTTCGTTTTCTGTCATTTTCGTTCATGTTTGTACGTTTCTCGACCATGAATCTTGCCATACCATCCTGTGTCTTCTTGTTTTGCTTAATATCTATCACCATGAGTAGCTAAATTCGACACTAGGGTTAGGGACGAATCGATATTGATTAGGGCAATGACTTGTTGATTAAACTGTTTTGCATAGCCTCTTTGTTTGTTTCATCGCGTTAGTTGATAGTGACGACTCTTGACTCACGCCGTAGTATAAGCCTATTGAGACCGACCAAGTAATATAGGCATAGACGACCAAACTCAAATAGGTGGTGGCTGTCGAGACCTACAAAGTAACATAGTTTACCACCCGAGACTTATACATTACCTTGACACCCATTTCCCGAGTCAACATTGATAGTCCCGTCATACCCTAGTTTCATTCTCTATTGAACTTACATTTCCTTTCATTTAGTATTTGTTAGTTATTAAGCTTGACCTTTTGTTTATCATTTAGATTTTGTTTCTCTCTAAACTCAACCCCTCAAAACTGTAAACACCATAGAATTGAACACTAGACACCCTACATCCGTTTAAACAATAGTCCTCCCTGTGAATTCGACACCCGACTTACCACTAGCTTCATTAGCTAGTATTGTTGGCTTATAAATATTGTTTGATAGCAGTCCCGACGACAAACTGCACATCAAAATGGCGCCGTTGCCGGGGAGGCAATAGTTTCAAATTGATTTTTAGGGTCTTTAGGTTCAGTTTTACCTCTACACCGATCGGTCAGACCCACTCCACCGATCGGTGCCCTTGCTTTCTGACTGTTTTCTCTAAGTTTTTATGCACAGGAGACGTTCTGGGATCCTACTTACATTCGATCCTGAACCAGAAAGGACCCTGCGCAAGAATTAAAGACTTGCAGAGAGTATTAGTGAGCAATTGTCATCATCTTCATCATCACCCGCATCCACACCACCTACATCACCACCAAGAAGGACCATGCCGAAGCTTTCGGATGAAGGGCTGCCTACGGCTGCTCAAGTTCCAACTGGGACTCTCAATCCGAACCTCACAGCTACCAAGTTCAAAATAGATCCATCATTTTACAACTTGGTTCGAAAAGAGCAATTCGGAGGAGGGATGAATGAAGACCCGGCTAGTCACATCAACAAATTTTGCGACTTGTGCGCAATGATTATCGATGAGGGTGTGACCCAAGACCAAATAAAACGAATGATGTTCCCGCATTCTTTGAAGGACAAGGCTTCATCTTGGCTGCAAACTCTTAGTGTGACAGAGAGCAACACGTGGGATACACTTGTGCTAGCTTTCTACAGGAAATTCTTCCCTCCGGAGCGTACCGCTAACCTTAGGATGCAAATCACTGGGTTCAGACAAAAGGTGAATGAGTCTCTATATGACGCATGGGAAAGATTCAAGGGCCTAGAAAGGCAATGCCCTCATCATGGGTTTACTAAGGGGTACATCGCCATGACTTTCTACAACTCCCTCAATACAGACTCAAGGAGGATATTAGACTCCGCAGCAAATGGGAGGTTTGACTCGGTGGAGGTTGATGAAGCTAGGAATGTGATTGAGCAAATGGCTAATCATAGCATATCGTATGTACAATCATCCTACACTAGTGTTGCAGCAGTGAGTGGTGAGACATTTTTCCAGGATAGCGTGACATCACAAATTGCAGATTTGACAGCACAGCTAGCAAGTCTGAAGATGGACAACACTCCACCGATCGGCACACCCCTCCCACCGATCGGTGGAGTGCAGTCCTCGCCATTGCCTATGATCTGTAATGCATGTGGGTTATATGGGCACACGATCTACACATGTCAGGGCACTCAAGAGCAGGTTGCTGCATTCCATAACTATCAGCAAAGCTCTCCTTATGGTCAGAGCTTTCAACAACCCTACAAGCAACCATATCAAGCTCAGTTTCATCAAGGCCCTCCACCGGGCAATACAAGCACCTCTAGTTCAGCCTATCAACATCCAAACAAGGCTGCATCCACATCGTCACCACAACCTTACAAGTCACCCACTTTTACCGACATGAATGATCTACGAAGCATGTTGCAAGGGGTTCTGAAAAGCCAAGAGCACCTTATTGCTCAAGTGGCTCAAGTGGCTAAAAGTGACCAAGAAAAGTCTAGCGCCATCAAGAATTTGGAGATTCAAATAGCCCAGCTGGCCGCCTCGCAAGCTCAAAGGCAACAAGGCCAATTGCCTCCACAACCCAACCACCCAACTCACACTCTTAATGCTATTCATCTTCGGAGTGGAGTTAGCTATGACAGTCTTTCCATGCCAAGGGTTGAAAAGAAGAAAGTCAGAGACAAGGGTGAACCAGAATATGAAACAGAAACAAGCAGGGGCAAAAGTGGAGCATTACACCGATCGGTGGACCCCACCACCGATCGACATGGGGGTCTAACAGGTGCTGGAGAGAGCTCTGGGGAAGGTCTGGAGAAGGACTTGATAGCTGGAAATGCTGGAACTGAGGTTAAGCTGCCATTCCCGAGGCGTCTCAAGCAGAAGTCCCCTTTCGAGGAACAATTTGGAAAATTTAAAGAGGTACTTGCTAAACTTAATATTACTATTCCATTTCTTGATCTAGTTTTACAAGTACCTTCTTACACCAAGTTCCTCAAAGACCTCTTGAACCGGAAGAAAGCATTGCCCCAGGTAGAGACAATTGCTCTCACAGAAAGGTGTAGTGCACCTCAATTGAGCAATTCTCCACCTAAACTAGGTGACCCCGGTAGTTTCAGCATCCCATGTACCATAGGCGCCCTTAATATAGATAATGCTTTATGTGACCTCGGCGCTAGTGTGAGTGTCCTACCCCTATCTCTAGCTAAGAAAGTCGGATTGACTCAGTTTAAAAGCTCGAATATGACCATTCAAATGGCGGATAGGACCATTTCACGACCATTAGGGGTGCTAGAGGACGTCCCAGTACAGATTGGAGGGTTCTTTATACCAGTAGACTTTGTGGTGTTAGACATTCCCGAGGATGCTAACATCCCCATCATTTTAGGGAGACCCTTCTTACATACGACTGGCGCAATAATCGATGTTGGTAAACGAACTTTAACCTTTAAGGTGGGGGGTGAACTCCTTGTGTTTAAACCTTCAGCTACACCCCGTTCCCCCTTGGTTGTTTAGTCTGATTCGTTGATTAAGGAACAATACCAGCCAGTTCAGACCCCCACAGACCTGACACAGACCACCACAGGCCAGAACAAGGGCCAAAATGGCCAGAGCACACTCACACCGATCGGTGAGGTACCCCCCACCGATCGTCATACCACCCACACCGATCGTCATCAAGGGCCCCACCGATCGGTGGTAGGCCTGAAAACCCCTGTGAGCTGTGTTGTGGAGTCTAGCTGTGTTATTACTGATTTTATGGCTCCGTCTCACTATTCTGGAGACCCTGTGGAGTCTGTTTGCTCTGTCCCATCTTTCGCATGTCGCAATTTGAGTAGCTATTCGAAAGGATTCGAGGGCAAGAGTTTGAGCGGAGAGCCGATGTATGGGATGCCGCGAAATTTCTGGAGAAATCAACCTTCTTATAGTACACCATGGCAACGCGCAGTCCTCCAAGATGATTTTGGAGACACTTCTGATGGAGGGTCATACAGCGACCCGATTATTTGACATATACTTAGACTTTGAGACATTTTTTTGTTTTTAGTTGGACTATTTTTCATTTTGAACAATTTTGTTTTTTGGTTTGTTTTAGTTTTGGACAATTTGCAATTTGTAACTTTGCACATTGTGTGAGATGAGAGCGAGAGAGACATTTTTCCTCCTGTTTTGTAATGCTACAGGTAATGACGGAGCCGTCTAGCTGATGATAGCTCGGGATGGTGAGGACCTGTTCACCATTCACCGCCTTGCTTTGAACTGGTTTGGGGGAACTCTCACTCATTCTGTAAGTCTACCCTCTCCACTTTCACTCTCACCTGCATTCCCCATTCTCCTTTAACCACCTTTGCACCGATTTTCGTCAATTGAGGACAATGACGAGTTTGGTTTGGGGGAGGGTTTTGGTTGTATACTTCATTCATATGCGCTTCATTCATATGTACTATAAGCAGTTGCATGTTCATATGTGAAAATAAAAATTTTAAGAACTGCTTATGTGTGTGTAATGGTTCGAGATGTGCAAAACGACGATGAAGATATATACACTTAGCTTAATTCATCTCAACTGTGGCCTAACTTATATGATACGACATATTGAGATTAGATTGGATTAATGAGTCTAACATGTATAAATCGTCGTGTTTGATGTGAATCTACTTTGTATCGAAATGCTTCTCAATGACGTACTGTAATTCTTAACCTGTATGCTCGTGCTTGATTCATAAGTGTGAATATTGACTCGTTGTAGTTTCCGAAGGTATGCACCCTAGGTCCGCGGACCGGGCATTCACTTAAATTTGAACTCCACTAAGCCAAATTGCCTTGTTTCGTCCCTTTAGATGTAGGATCCACTCTTTATTGACCACGTTTCACAAGACTATATTGACTACCTTGGTTACAACCTTACAAATTATGAACTACATCGTAAAAACATCCTACCCAGACTGTAATGGTTGCGTATAGGAGAGTTATGTCACGAAAACGTGTCAAATGAAGAAAAGGGCCTGCTTTTTGAAGTTTTTGAGCTGATACCTATCGGTGTGGCCTAGTACACCGATCGGTGAAGGTAGTATGACGATCGGTGGGCCCCTGTTTTTGGCCTGTTTCAGTGTTATATGAATGTCTGGAGAATAATTCAGCTTCATAGCAAGTTATACAGCAAGAATAGTGATCGAAAGTTGAGTTTCCAAACAAGAAAGTGAAGTACTGAGATCTATTGTGAAGGTAGCAGTTCCAAAATGGTGCTATCAATACGTAAATGTGAATTCCTATTGTGTGAAGTGCAATTACCGAAGTTATGATAATGTCAAGAGATTCGAATTTTTGCCTATGATCGGTATTGGTTAATGTTATGGTCGTCTGGGTCTTTTCATTAGTGGTAGCGCAACCACCAGTTTTTTTTAGCCCCACACTCCCATACGCGTTAGCACGCACCCATCTTTCACCTATTGAACATAGCCCCATTACAACCTTGTGCCCAGCATACCTTGAGAACTTTTAGTACTACGAGTATTATTTACGAACTTGGATCATGTTATTGAGTGTGCTTGCTGAGTCTCTACTTTTGAGCTCGTTTGCAAGGTCTTACGTTATTCATGAAGAACATTGAAATTTAGGCATGTATAAGACCTGTTTTGAAGGTCGACTCTTGTGCACTTGTTCTTATCTATTTGTGAAAGCCATAGTTTGGATGAACAGAAAGCAGAAGTGTCCAGAGTCGTTATCTCTTACAGTGGTCATTAAGTGTGCTTTGGTTTATGTTTACTTGAGGACAAGTAAAGGTTTGGTTTGGGGGAGTTTGATGTGCATATTTTCTATGCACATTTACACACTTATTCGCCCCCATTTCAGTCTTACTTATAGCTCATTTGAGCCGATTTCATGTCATATGCCCCGTATTTGCTACTTTGGTATGTTTAGTCTCCTATTTGCAGGTTAGACACATTCTAGGTGCGATCGGGAGCATATTTGGACATGCAAAGGACAAAAGACTATAGACCAGCCTTTCAATGAACAGAACAACTCGTTTCGGAAGCTCAGCAAGCAAACAAAACCCAAGAACCAGCCCACACCGATCGGTGGGCCAGGACACCGATCGTCACACACTCCTTGGAGCCAGTAACACTCTCTTATAAGCCCCGTGTACATTACAAACAGGCCCAGATCTACCTAAGGGCCTG
>JAIUZE010066264.1:0-34922 GCA_022085475.1 Heliosperma pusillum
ACCACTTTACTTCTCAAATTCTTATCCTTGCGATCTAGAATGCGGACTGGCTTCTCTTCAAAGGACAAATTCGGTTCAAGCTCGGGCATTTCCGCTTGAAAGACATGACTTGGATCACTAATGTACTTCCTCAATTGAGACATATGGAATACATCATGAACTTTAGCCAAATTCGGGGGCAAGTCCAACTTGTAAGCTACGACACCAATCCTTTTCACAATATCAAAGGGTCCAATGTATTTCGGGCTCAATTTACCCTTTACACCAAACCTTTTAACACCTTTCATCGGAGATACTTTCAAGAACACTTTATCTCCAACTTCAAATTCCAACGGTCTTCTTCGAACATCGGCATAAGATTTTTGTCGGTCTTGAGCGGCTTTCATTCTATCACGAATGAGTTTCACATGATCAATAGTTTCAACAAGAACATCGAGACCTAAGTCACGAACATCACTCAATTGATCCCAACAAATAGGACTTCGACATTTTCTTCCATAGAGAGCTTCGTAAGGAGCCATCTTGATCGAGGCATGATAACTATTGTTGTAAGAAAACTCCACCAACGGTAGACTCTTTTCCCAACTAGATTGGAAGTCGAGTGCACAAGCCCTAAGCAAGTCTTATAAAGTCTGGATAGTCCTCTCGGTCTGACCATCGGTAGCGGCATGAAACGTAGTACTCATCAACAATTTACTACCCATGGCTTCTTGTAAGGCCTTCCAAAATCTTGAACAAAACCTCGGATCTCGGTCGGATATGATCTCCTTGGGAACACCATGGTATCTAACGATCTCATTAACATAGGATTTCGCTAGTCGATCTAAACTCCAAGTCTCTTTGATCGGAATGAATCTAGCACTCTTGGTCAAACGATCAACAATTGTTGGAGTAAATGTCCTCAACAATAGTGCGATCACATAATTAAATCTCAATAATAAGAATACAAAGGGATGATGAATATTATAGTCAACTGGTCAACATAAATCGGTAACGATTGGCTCAATTGAGTTTGACGTTACGGTCGTATGACGGTGGTGATCAGTTGATCCCTTGAGGTCACACCTAAAGGACAATCCCCTAATCATGTACATTAATTAATTGTATAGTGATACAGATTAATTAATCCCTTAAATTGAACCAAGTTTATATTGTAAGTGAGAAATATATCTTATTATAATATGATTAAATAAGATTCATTTTAGTAATTTAATTGTTATATTACTAAGAATGCATTATGTTTATGAAACATTTGAGATAAGTGAAATTTGTCGATTATAATTACAAACTGTTGTAGATTATATTAACCAAATATGAGATGACCCATTTTATTTACATGTAATTATTAAATGTGACTTAAAATGTTAAGTCTAATTTATTTGTTATGAAATTGCATTTAAATTAGTTAAATGTACATTTATAAGCCTAATTACATGTTACATGTCACATGTCACACTTGTGACAAATGACAAATTGCAAAATAAAATGGACACCCATATTACATGGGTGCACCGGTTTTGTGGTGTTGGTGGGTATGATTTTAGTTTGTATTTTTATTCTAATTGAGAGTTAGAACAAATCATTACTACAATAACCCATACAATCAACCTTACATTGTGAAGAACAATGTAAAAATGACAACACCCCACCCATGTGGGGTGTGTGTGACCGGTTCTCTCAAGCCAAGAGAGGGCTTGTTTTTCCTCTTATTTATTCTATATTATCTCATATAATTCATTCATGCAAAATCTCTACTTCTCTCTAACCTCTCTCTAAACTTAAGAAGTTTACATAATACTTGGAGTTCATATTCTCTAATAATATACTAGTGTAGTATTAAGAGTTATTAGATCATTTTAAAGGGTTACTACATTTAATACTAGTGTAGTATTTTGTAGAGATTAAGGGTAGTCCTGGGTGCAACTAATTGGAGAGTTTCTAATTTGAAACTTGGAAGATCATCCTTCTTATTTAAGCTCAAGAACAATATTTGGAAGGTGTCCAAATATTGTGCCCATTTTGTTTATATTCAATGTAAGGAAAATGTTTCTTCTTATCTTTGTCTTATTTTGTTATGCATGCATAAGATTTATTTAGTTTAAGAGTAAACTATTCATAATATGATAATAGAAATGTCTAATATTGAGTTTAAGAAACTTACAACAATAACCCAAACGACATCTTTACTTCCAACGGTCCTTGGCAAAGCCATGACAAAGTCCATAAAAATAGATTCCCACTTCCATAGTGGAATATCCAAAGGTTGTAGCAATCCACCGGGTCTCTTGTGTTTGATTTTCACTTGTTGGCAAGTAAGATATCTTCCAACATAGGACACAACATCGCCTTTCAAATTCGGCCATCAAAATTGTAGCTTCAAATCTTTATACATCTTATCACCTCCGGGGTGGATAGAATAAGGAGAAAGGTGAGCTTCATCAGGAAATCGCTTTCTCAAGTCAAGAGCATTAGGCACAAAGAAACGGTCATGGAATCGAAGGACACCTTTGTCATCAAACTTGAAGTCTTTAGCTTTTCCTTCTAGAAGCTTGGCTTGAATAGACTTGTAGGTATGATCATCAACTTTGTTTTCGCGGATCTCGCGGAGTAAAACAGGTTCGGCAACCATAGCACCAACATAATCAAATCCACGTTCCACGAATTTCAACTTCAACTTTTGAAACTCAAAACAAAGATCATCGGGTAATACCCGCATAGCATTCAAAGCATGAGAAGATTTCCTACTAAGAGCATCGACAACAACATTTTTCTTCCCTTCATGGTATAACAACTTAAATTCATAATCATTCACCAATTCCAACCATCTTCTTTGTCTCATATTCAACTCCTTTTGAGTAAATATGTACTTCAAACTTTTGTGATCTGTAAATATGCGACAATGAACACCAATAAGGTAGTGTTTCCACACTTTCAAGGCATGAACCATGGCGGCTAACTCCAAATCATGGGTAGGGTAGTTCACTTCATGAACTCTCAACTGTCTCGAGGCATAAGCAACAACTTTCCTACTTTGCATAAGTACACAACCCAATCCCATCTTGGAAGCATCACAATAGACATCAAAGTCTACACCATCTTCAGGTAAAGTCACCACTGGGGCGGTAGTCAACCTTTTCTTTAACTCTTGAAAAGCGGCTTCACAAGCTTCATTCCATACGAATTTGGTTTCTTTCTTCAACAATTGAGTCATCGGTCTAGCAAGCTTTGAGAAATCTTTGACAAATCTACGGTAATAACCAGCTAAACCAAGAAAACTTCGAACTTCTCTAACATCGGTCGGACTCTTTTAATCCACCACAGCTTCAATCTTACAAGGGTCTACTACCATCACACCTTCTTTATAAATTACATGTCCAAGAAAGGACACCTTAGGTAACCAAAATTCACACTTGGAGAATTTGGCAAACCACTTTTGTCGACGAAGGACACTCAAAATAGTCCTTAGATGAATAGCATGCTCTTCTTCAATCTTGGAGAAAATAAGGATGTCGTCGATGAACACCACAACACACTTGTCAAGATACTCACTAAATGTGCGGTTCATTTGATCCATGAAAATAGCGGGAGCATTAGTCAATCCAAATGGCATCACCTTGAACTCAAAGTGACCATATCTTGTACTAAAAGCGGTCTTCGGTATATCGGCATCACGAACGGGAATTTGGTGATAACCGGATCTCAAATCAATTTTGGAAAAAGTAGAAGCACCCTTTAGTTGATCGAACAAATTTTCAATTCTTGGCAAAGGATACATATTCTTGATTGTAATTCGGTTCAACTCATGGTAGTCAACACAAAGTCTCATGGAACCATTTTTCTTCTTCACAAAGAGAACGGGAGCACCCCAAGGCGAGGCACTTGGTCGAATGAAACCTTTTTCGATCATATCATCAAGTTGCTTCCTTAACTCTTTCAACTCGGTTGGAGCCATACGGTAAGGAGCTTTGGCTATGGATCCGGATCAATGTACAAGATCAATGGAAAACTCAACATCACGCTCGGGAGGGATCCCAGGCAAGTCTTCGGGCAAAACATCAAAAAATTCACACACTATAGGTACATCTTCAATATTCGGTAAGGAGGTAGTTGTAGAAGTCACAATACACAAGTATGCTCGGTGACCCTTTCTTACCATACTCACTAACTTCATTCCGGAAATCAAAGACACACCTACTGGGGAATGAGGTCCCTTATAGGTTATTCAAACTCCTAACGGACTCTTTAAATAAATCTATTGATCTCTACACTCGAATCTAGCATGGTATAACGCTAACCAATCAATACCTAGAATTACATCGAACTCTCCTAGAGGAAACTTAAGGAGATTAGCGGGAAAGATAGTACCTGCAATAAAAATTGGGACATTAGGATAAAGAGTAGAACATGAGATAATTTCTTCGAATGGTAAGGGTATGGGAGTATCCTCACTAGAAGTAGGCTCAATAGTTAATTTATCAACATAAGTTGAAGACACAAAGGACATAGAAGCACCGGTATCAAATAGAATAAGACACGTGTGCTCTAAGATTGAGAACATACCCGTAATTATCTCCGGATTAGCATCGGCTTCGGCTTCGGCTTAGAACAAAGATAGACCCCTTGGGTTTAGCAATTGGAGGGGGCAACTAGCAATTGGAGGGCGCAACTTCCGATCGGGGCAATCATCATAACGGTGACCCGCCTTTTGGCAAAAGAAGCAAACGTAAGGTCGGTTGAAACATGCTACACCGGGGTGGTGTGGTTGTCTACAACGGCTACATAAGCGACCTTGAGCTTGAGCTTGAGGGGGAGCATAAGGCCTATGAGCCACGTTAGAAGTAGCTCGAGGAATGAAAGGAGCGGGAGCTCTTGCATTTTCATTTGGGGGAGGATTGAATCTTCTCTTGTTGGCATAAGAATTGGAAGACGAAGGAGTAAACGACCTTTTCCCATAGAAATTTGGCCTAGGAGTGAAGGAAGGAGAGGGATTCTTCATCATTGCTTCATCTTTGATAGCCCTCATGGAGTTCTCGGCCCATAGTGCATCATCATACAATTCCCCAAAGGAGGTAGAATTTCTCCTCACTTTGCTTTGGATTAAAGCACTAAGCTTGTTGCGGTAGTAAAAAGCTCGGTCCTCATCATCCTTGATGAGCCTCGGTGGGAAATGAGCAAGCTTGATAAATTGGGTGGTGACGTCTTGAGCCGTCAAATCACCTTGCTTGAAATCAATGAATTCCTTTAGCCTTTGTTGCTTGAGCTCCTTAGGATAAAATCAGCCTTCAACTAGAGATTTGAAACAAACCCAATTGAAATCGGCTTCAAGAGTAGCGGTGGCACTAGTAATCGCCCATCAATTATCGGCTTCCCTTTCAAGGAAATGCTTAACAATCCTCACCTTGTCCTCTTCAAGGACTTGGTACAAGTCGAATTGCTTTTCCATCTCCCAGAACCACTCTAAAAGCTCGGTAGGGTCTGGTTCTCCGCCATACGGCATAATCTTGCTTCTAGCAATTTGGCTAGCCACCCAAGCATAACCTCCTTGGTGAATGTCTTCTCTACAAGGAGGGTCTTGCTCGGCATGAGCATTAGCTACACCTTGTTGATTCTTCAACACTTGCGTAAGAGCTTCTAGCATAACATTTTATACTAGTCGAGGTCTAACCATCTTCATAAGAAACAAAAACCAAACAAGTTAATCCTAACATTTAGCATAAACAAATAGACTACCAAGTAAAGTCCTTAACTTCTACACATCTCTCATTTATTATTTCAAGGTCAAGTAGTTTATGTTTAGGGTTCACGTGTGTGCGTCGGGAGCGTTAAAGCTCTGATACTAACTGTGACAACCCTCGCGAATGCGGAAATAAAACATAACAATCATGTGATTTATATAGCGGAAAATATGGTGTTTTTAAAACTTTTTACATGCTAAGATAAAGATACGAGGAATGTCAAATAAATACAAACTAAAATAGAATATACTACAAGAGACGTACTCGCTCAAAATATTATCAAATATCAAAGTTATTAGCAACTAGCTAAACATAGTCTAGGGGTGAATCGTCAAGGCTAACGCCCGCTAGCTCACACCTGAACCCAAAATATAACAAGCAAAATCCATGCAAGCAAGCAACTTGTTCATCCATGAAAAACATGAACACCATAGTCATTGGGGAGTAACTCCGGGTTCTCCCAGCCATATCACAAATAACATACTTAAACAAGAATACGAAAGTAGAAGCATGCATATATAAATATACATGTGAAATACGAAAAGGATAAATAGGCAATTCAATATATAAAGATATGAGCACATGAAGTACAACACCGTAACCATCATATTATAGATAGACGTGGGAAGACATGGGAAGACACTCTTAGGCAACCATACACTCACTAGGGCTTGCATCTCACCGTTAGCGGCATAAGTTTGATAAGATTGAGACTCGACAAACAAAGCCTGCCAAGTCATCCAAAATCACAAATAATCAATCATATAATCATCCATCCAAACGTACGAATACGTTGACAACATCTCTCACGGTAAATGACACGCACTAGCACCGTGTACATGGCAAGTATGATTAAAATCGCATCCACGGGATAAACAATTCCCTGAACGCATACACGATTCAACATTTCGTATATGTAGACTAATTTCCTCCTGGTAGAACGACGATAATAATACGGTCCTAGTCTAAACCTGGCCAGACTCTCGGAATCACATTTTCCGATTCGACATGCGATAAACATTTCACATCCAAGACTCGGTCAACCATAGAAGCCGAGTACCCCAAATTCGGTCAACCTTCACGAAAGAGGCGTAAAAGAGCACAAGCATCATAACAAGCGGTACGCTACATGCAATGACACCAACTCACAAGTATACAACATTTGACGGCCGGGTCGATCAACGCAAAGCGTTCGCCTCCCAACAAGATCGTCATATGCCCACTAACACATGCAATTAAGCAGTAAGGATACACTCCTCCTTCCAACATTCCAGCCTTACGAACGAAGAGGTAGCCGGGGGAATGAGAGTTCAAAGCACTTAACATTTAGTGCTCAAATTCATAAACATATGTAAAACCGACTCAAAGTGGGACATATCAAAAACCGTCACAAAACATGCGATACAAGCGAATGGAATATCATATATTCTAAACATGAATATTTAAAGTCATTACGTAAATTTATACGATAAACGAATCATGCGAACTATTAATAATGAAAACATAAGAAAGAATAACAAAGGAATTGGGAGCGTGTGCCAGCCGGTCAGGTGGACCGGCTGCCGGCTACCCGGCTGGCACCAATGTAACATTTGAGAATAAGTGAAAATGCAGTGTGATCCAGCCGGTCAAAGGGACCGGCTACCGGCTAGCCGGCTGGATCCTATATTACTCGAGAAAATGAAGAAGTAATTGAGATGTGTCTCAGCCGGTCGGCTGACCGGCTACCGATCGGCCGGGTGAGACCTAAAGCATACGAAATTTTCACGTAACAATAATAAAACAACAGCCAACTCCCAGCTGGTCAGCTGACCGGCGGCCGATCGGCCGGCTGGGACGTCATATGCACGAAAATCATCTCTTTAACACCCATGAATATTATCAAATCTCAACTATCATCAACAATCATCAATTCTCATTATCAATTATCAACTAACAACAACTATCATCAACAACACAATTCCTATGAATACTAATCCTATTCTAAATACGATTACTAACATAGAAAACACATTAACAACACGTAAAGATATCGAGTAACCCTTCACCGTTACCTTTTTGCGTCTTCAATCCTCGTCTAGGTCCTCCTCTACTAAGTAGTAGTCTTTGTCGAGGTCTTGGAGGTCACCACCTACAATTAGACAATAAAAGATGAATATAATCCACCTTTGAGAAAGACGGATAAATTGAAAAGCGAGAAAGACAGTAATATTATTACCAATTAAGATAGAGGATGATGAGAGGGAAAAATTAAGATGGAAATTAGCGAATTTGAGCAAGAAATGAAGGAGTAGTGTCGATTTTGAGTTTGATCAAGTATGGAGCTTAGGTTTTGGGTGGTTACTTGGTGAGGAAGAAGGAGTAAGTTGAATGAGGGAGTTTAGGGTTTAAGGGGAAGTAAGTGGAAAAACATGAGAAAAAGCCCATAAACGCCTTAAGACGTAACTCACTCGAAATCTCGCGTAAAGTCCGAAAACGAACTCGGAAATTCTAAATTAGACACGGGAAATTTAATTCTAGACTAAAACTAAATTTCGCTGAAAAGTATTCGTATAATATTTTTACTATAAAAATAGGGTACATTTGCGGGTGTTACACTAAGCCTATGAAAAACATGAAATATATGGTTGTGAACCAAGGGCCACAAGACTGGCACATGGTTCGACCCACAACCTACTCGAACTAAGGAGTTAAACCACACAAGTTTACCTCCCTAACTCAAGCTCGATATGATTAAGACCCAAACTACAAACAAGCACAAGTTTAGACCTCAACCTGGACAGCAAGTTTAGCTTAGCTCACAGCCTAGCACAAAACTAAACTACCCTCACTAACAGACGTAGGTCGATTACCCACAGCCTAGCACAGGGTAACAACCAGGCCTGACCGATTAGGAGAGCTTAACCACAGCCTAGCACAGGTTAACCTCCCTTAATCGTACAACCAAGAAAGGCATGGCCACTATTGGTTATGACGAGGTGCTCCTTGAGCTAACCCTCAAGTTTGTGTTTGACACAACTCTTTTAATTCATTATCAAAAACATAATATTACATGGGGTGGTGAGTTCCTTATATAAGGGCTCACATTACATCCTATCCAATTATGTAAAAAGCTATATCTAATGGCTACAATCAAACGGAACAAGAGGACAATATGATAAAGCAATACAAACAAAAGGACATCATAAAAGCTAGTCTAAACAGTCCAAGGGACTGTCCAAACTGAGCCAACAAATTCTGTCATGGTAGGGGCCCCTCGTCCTTGTCATGACTAGCCAAGTTCTTGTCATGGCTTGCTAAGGTCTTGTTTTGGCTTGGACAAATGTGGCTGGCATGTCACTGTCCTGACCAAGACAATGGGGCTGATATGCTCTTGTCTTGACCGAGACAAATGGACAGCCATGTCCTTGTCTTTGCTGCCACTCTTTGTTGCTTCGTCTTGGTCCTGCCAGGGGGCTGCTAGGGGGCTGTCATGACCTTGTCATGGCCGTGTCTTGGTCTTGCCAAGGTGCTGCCATGTCCTTGTCATGGTCATATCCTTGTCTTGCCAAGGTTGGCCTGTCTATGTCACGACTTTGTTTGGCTGAGACAAGGGACTGCCATGTCCTTGTCTTGGCTGCCAACTCTTGTCTATGTCTAGGACTCATTTGGCTGCCAAGTTCTTGTCTTGGCCTCCTCATTTCTTGCCCAAAATGCTCACGAAATGCCTTGTAAGGACTTAATTAATTAGCCTCCCATTTTCAGCCACGGTACTTGTTTCTTCAAAAAGATGTGCCTCTTCCAAAAAGGTAATCTAGTATGGCCTTTCCTAGAATATAAAATCATATAATCTATTACAAATGCGGAAACCAACTCCTTTGGTCCCTTGAACTTGACAAGCACACCTCCCAACGACACCATCTCTTCCGGAACGCTTTTCCGAATGGCACCGTCTTTAGGAAACTCCGGTATTACAAATGATTACAAAATATATAATAAAATTACAATAATTCTATATTATACATTTGTAAAATAAAATAATACAATAAAAGTTATACGAGATCACATTAAATTACAACCGAATCAATATTCCCTTACATTTCGGGCAATATCGATTAAAACTAAGGCCATACAAGGATAAAATAACATAATTCAAAATTACATAAATAAAATATGACATTCATAAATAAAAATATGACATTCATAAATAAAAATGAAGCATTATAATAAGTATAAAACATGCTCATTATAAATGCCAAATCGCCCTATTATACGGTTTATAATGTATAAAACCCGGTTTTACGGAAATGCGTGATAATAACCTCTTAAAATCACCAAACAATACTTAAATCATATTTAAGTTCAAGTTAATTATCCCAACTGATTTAGGACTAAAAAATTAGTCATCACTTTATTTTTGACAATAATTCAACTTGTTGTTATAGAATTGCTCAAAATTAGACATTAAAATCATATTTTAATCAAATAAATCCAAATTTAATTACAATAATTTCAAATTTCAAATTTTAATTTTTTTTTCATTCTGGAACATTTCCATGACACTCATAATGACAAAAATCAAGGTTAAAAATTTCGAATCAATTTTGAGAAAAATCGGTTGCGCTTTATCAGTTTTATCAAATAAAAACTTAAAGCATGCAAAAATTAATCAAATTAAATTTTCGACTTTAGATCTGAAATGTGGGACATTTATTCAACAAGGAATAATTTTCTCATGACATGAAATTTATTTAAGCTATATTTTCTAAATAAATCACTATTTATGCCATTTTTACATTAAAATTTCATAAATCATGCTAGACAAATTACATCAGTCTGAAATTTTCTAGTCTGACAGGAAAATATGTATGTGACAATATGCTAAATTTTCATGGTCAGATTCAAAGCGTACGTATTTTTAACCGTTTGACCTTCATTTATTTCATTTTATCATATAAAAATCATAAATCATGATAAATAAGTCCACATAACACAAACTTTTACATACAGTAAGTAAAATGCATGTGTGATATTGTGTAAACATTTCAAGGTCAGAAGACATGTTAAACTATTTTTAGCATTTTAAACATCATTTTACTCATTAAAATGTAATAAAAACACTAAAAATCATTTTTCAGCAATATAAATTTCCATAAATCATCAACATGATTTAAAATCATATTAGGACCAGAATATATTGACATGAAAATGACTTTGTGATTTATCTCATAAAATACAAATTACTATAAATCGATTATGCATGCAACAACCAAAGCTTTTGATACCGCTTGTAAGTTTCTTAAACTCGATATTAGACATTTCTAATATCATTTTATGAATAGTTTACACTTAAACGATTTAGATCTTATCCATGCATAACAAAAGAATAAGAAGAAACAATTTCCATACATTGATTATGAAATTATGGGCACAATATTCGAACTCCTTTGAAATATTGTTATTGAGCTAGTAATATGAGGATGAACTTCAAAGTTTCAAAGTAGAAACTCTCCAATTAGTAGCACCCAAGACAACCCCTTAATCTCTACTAAATTACTACACTAGTATAGAAAAGTAGAAGCCCATAAAATAAATCTAATAACCTCTTATTACTACACTAGTAATTTTATTAGAAATATGAACTTCAAGTTTTAGTACTTCTTAACTTTTAGTGAGAAGGTGGAGAAAAATTAGAGAGACAAGTGTTTTTTCATGAGTGAATTAAAATGAAATGATATGAGTTTTTATAAGAGGAAACTTGTCCTCTTGTTTTGTTCATATGGACCGGCCACCCATACACCACATGGGTGGGTGTTGTCACTTTCAACTGTTCTGCACAAGAAAGGTCTAGTGTATGGGTGTTGTCACATTTTATAATTACATGTAAATAAAATGGGTCATTTCATATTTGGTTAAAATAATCTACAACAATTTGTAATTATAATTAACCGATTTTGCTTATCTCAAATGTTTCATAAACATAATGCATTCATAGTAATATAACAATTAAATTACTAAAAATGAATCTTATTTAATCATATTACAATAAGATATAATACTCACAATATAAACTTAGTTCAATTTAAGGGATTAATTAATATGTATCGCTATACAATTATTTAATGTACATGATTAGGGGATTGTCCTTTAGCTGTGACCTCAAGGGATCAAGTGATCACCACCGTCATACGAGAGTAACGTCAAACTCAAGTGAGTCAATCGTTACCGATTAATCTTGACCACTTGACTATAATATTCGTCATCCCTTTGTATTATTATTATTATTGAGATTTAATTATGTGATTGCACTATTGTTGAGGACACTTACTCTAACATATACTTCGACCCACATTCAACTTAGTGGTCAACCACATACTCAAATTCTAGGGATACTTCCCAGGGATGCCATTAAACCCAACTAGAAAAAGCACCTTTGCACCTTACAAAGATGGGAATTCAGGAAAGATACCATTAGAATTGGGATACAAACCCACAAAGAAAGAAACTCTGGAAATGCTTGCTGAAGTCCAAAATCGTAAGAGTAAAGGAATCCAGATGCAACTTTTTCTCTCTACCATAAATGGATATTTCGTTAGCGGGGATGCCAAGAATACTTTCATTGATTTCCCGAACCTTGGCATGCATTATTGAGGAATACAAGTAGCTGGAATCGAGATCTTCCATGATTTCTACTTTATTCCCTCAGAAACAGTTCCTACCGTCAAAACTCGTGAAACACCTTGTTTAGACGAGCAAACCATTAGTCTATTGTTTGAAGAAGATCGATTCGTCAGAGGTGCCCAAGATGAGATCATTACCATGATACTTCAGGACGATCATTTCAATCCTACAGCGTTGATCAACGACGCTGGCTCTAGCCAATCGAAAGGATAGAGAAAATCAATCAAGTGGACCAACAACCAAGGGAAGCTCTTCAAGATCACTAAAGGAGAAGAAGAGATGTTCAAAGGAGAACTAGGAGACAATGAATTCGAGTCAGATTCGGAATTGAAGTCGGAGTCGGAGTCAGAGTAGGAGTCTAGTGAAGTTCCTAGAGAGTCTATTCCATTCGTCATCCCACATCCCTTTATTTCTCCTAGCTTAGCATCTAATAATAATAGCAGTTTGGGGAATGTCCCAGCAGCTGCTCCTTTACCGCTACTGACTACTGAATAGATGGCCTATTTGTTTCAGCTATGTTCAAAATTTAATATGAATAAATCAGATTCCGTTTATGATGACAATGAGGATAAGCCTGACCCAGACTCAGTCGACTTACCTCCCCATATAATCAAAGAAATACATAAAGAGGGCCGGGGAAGGGGCACCAGATATAGAAAACACTGAACCCATCACCGTAGGGACCGAACTAGAACCCCGAGAACTTAGGATAGACAAAACCTTAAATCTGACCGAAAGGGCCAGTTTCGTAGACCTCCTACACGAGTTCAAAGACATTTTTGCCTAGTTTTACAAATACATGCCATGGATCGACAGGGATATTGTAGATCACCGAATTCCGACCAAGCCAGGCTTCAAACCCCATAAAATAAAAGCTCTGTCGGATGAGGACTAAATGAGCTCTTAAGATCAAAGAAGAGGTCGATAAGCAATTCACAGCCGGGTTCATCAAAGTTTCCGAGTACTATGACTGCGTAGCTAACGTAGTTCCCGTACCCAAAAAGGATGGGCGAATCCGGGTTTGTGTTGATTTCAGAGAGTTGAGCAAAGAGAGTCCCAAGGAAGACTTTCTTCTACCACGTATCGACATATTGGTAGAAAATACAGCAGATCACGCATTGTTGTCCTTCATGGATGGGTATACCAGGTATAATCAGATCAAAATGGCTGAAGAAGATATGGATAAGACAACTTTCGTCACCCAATGGGGCACGTATTGCTACACAGTTATGTCGTTTAGGCTAATTAATGGCGTAGCCACATATTAACGTACAACGACCACATTGCTACACGATATGATGCATAAAGAAGTAGAGCTGTATGTAGATGATATGATTGTCAAATCCAGAGACAAGAAGGGACACATCGACAACCTTTGTAAATTCTTCCTCAGATTGCACAACTACAACATGAGACTCAATCCTCAAAAGTGTGCATTTGGAGTAACAACAGGCAAACTTCTAGGATATGTCGTCAGCCAGAGAGGAATAGAAATTCATCCATCCTAGATCAAAGTCTTAATCGAAATGCCACAACCCCAAACAGAGAAGGAGATTAGAGGATTCGTAGGCAAAATACAATATGTGAGTCGGTTCATATCAAAACTCACTATGATCTGCGAGCCTATTTTTAAAACGCTTATGAAAACAAATCCTACCATATGGGATGATGACTGTCAAAACGCATTTGACAAAATTAAGGAGATATTGGCTAAACCACCCGTGTTAATGCCTCCCCAACGAGATAAACCTCGTGGTTTATATCTCACAGTCACAGAAACAGCCATGGGGGCTATGCTCGCATAGACCGTCGGAAAAGAAGAAAGAGTTATCTGATACCTTAGTAAGAAGTTTTAAGAATGTTAGTGTAAATACACACCTCTCGAAAAGACGTTCCTCGCTCTTGTGTGGGCAACAAAGAAGCTACGCCACTACATGCTTCGCTACTCCGTCAAGGTGTACTCCAAAATAGACCTTGCCAAATACCTTTTCGAGAAACCTATCCTCAACGGACGTTTGGCAAGATGGACCTTATTGTTCTCAGATTTTGACCTCAAATATGTACCTCTAAAAGTCACAAAGGGACGCGCCGTTGCTGAGTCTTTTGCAGACAAACCTATCAATGATGCCCAAAAATTAGACATGTGGTCATTTCCATACGAGGACATACTACAGACTTGTATGGACTCCTGGGACCTTTATTTCGATGGCACATCTAACTTAAGAGAATTTGGAGTAGGAATATTGCTCATTTCTCTTGAAGGCGAGCATAGACCACTATCTGTCAAACTCGGCTTCGAGGTGACAAATAACGCGGCAGAATATGAAGCTTTCCTCATTGGGCTGCAAGCAGCAGTCAGTTTAGGCATTAAAAATCCTGGGGTTCAAGGAGTCTCCTCCTTGATCATCAACTAGGTTACAAGATCATGGAAGATTCGAATTGAAAGTCTAGCACCTTATCAGGCTAGGATAGATCAAGTCGCTCAATTCTTTGATCAAGTCACTTATCTACACCTACCTCGGGAAGAAAATCAGTTTGCAGACGGTCTTGCAAAACTTGCAGCCTTGGTCAACATACCAGAGAACATGAGCGAAATGCCTTTATGCATCGAGCGACAGTCAGAACCCGCCTATGTGCACCAACTTACAGATGAAGCAGAAAGCCCAGAGAACCTGGTTCCAAGCCATTCTAAACTTCAAACTCAACGACACATACCCACCGGAAATAGATAAAAGGGGACAGCGCGCCATAAGCCTATTAGCTTCTCAAAACCTCCTCATGCACGGAGAACTGTACAAAAGAACACCTCTTGGTGTCATCTTGCGTTGCCTTGATCATTCACAGTCACAAAAAGCGATGGAAGAAGATCACGATGGAGAATGCGGTCCCCACATGAGTGGACCAATGATGTCAAAGAAGATCACACGTCTAGGATACTACTGGACGACAATGGAGTCAGATTGTATTAAGTACGTAAGACACTGCCATAATTGCCAAATCTTCGGAAATGTACAACATTTTCCTCCTTTTCTGCTTTACACCATGATATCTCCTTGGCCATTTTCTGCATGGGGAATCGGTATTATCGGAAAGATCATCCCAGTCAGAATAGCAGGTCATTGCTTCATTTTGGTAGCTATCGATTACTTCACTAAATGGGTCGAGGCAACATCCTACACTAGTCTCACCACTAAAAATGTGGCAAAGTTCATACAAACCAACATCATTTGTCGATATGGTTGCGCACATGAGATCCTCAGTTATAGTGGATCACTTTTTCAGGCTTAGACTGAGCAAGTTCTAGCCAAATAAATTCCAACAGCTGATTGGAAAAGGGATACATTTGATGAACTTGTCCTCTTGGACCAGCGAAGACTACGTGCCTTACATAATGTAAAGACATATCAAGCACGTATCAAAAGAGCCTTCAACAAACGGGTTAAATCAAGATATATCAAAGAAGGAGACTTAGTGCTTAAATCATTCAGAGCCCTCCCACTTGTTGATCCACGAGGAAAGTTCAAACCTAACTGGGCTGGGCCTTTCTTAGTCAAATACATATTCTCAGGGGGTGCAGTTAGAATCACAGACCTAGATGGGAATGAATTCGCTAACCGTATCAACCTAGACCAATTGAAATGTTACTACCCTTAACATAGGTCGAACAAAAGAAAACAAACGCGCCTCGCGTCAACCAACGTATCGCTCATGCGACACAAAATAAATCGACCCCTGGCATTTTGACATTTGGATAATCCTCATGTCATCAACTAAACTGAATTGTACTTCCTTTTGGAGTAAGCAAGGCTCATGCCATCTTTTTCTAAGTTCATTACAAGCTCTTGCCTCGAACAATAATTCTTTTACATTTTCGAACTACGCGCAGGGTTTGATTTCATTTTTTCTAATGAATACGTAGGCAATCCTTCAAAGGATTCAACCCGTCTTTATCTTAAAATGTAAATACAAGGACATTTGCATTTGCATTTGAAATTCAACAAGAATAATAAAAGAAAATCCCATCATTTTCTTAACTAAACTTGATCTTTTATTTATTTACTCCTTAATAGTAACAATACGCTACATAAACAAATGCTAAAAAAAAAAAGCTAAGCTAGGATTCTAAAAAACCCCTTATTACTACTCAAAAAGTAAAAATAATACTAAATAATAAACGTGACTAAGGCTATTCTTCCATTTTGCCCTTGTCTTTATCACCCTTGCTAATCTTCTCGTCTCGACCACGAGTCGGGCGTTCTTGCGCTATCTCAGACCTAATCACCAACGGTCTTTCTCGCGGTCTAGCCTTACCATTCCTATCAATCACCATCTTCACGGCAAGAGTAGTTCTCGGTATCTTTCCTGGATGAACAACTAGGAATCCGGCTTCTTTTTCCCCTTCAGTCGGATATTTTTCTTTCTCTTTAGCTGTCTCGCGGATTTTATAGTCTATAGACTCGTGTTTCCTCAATTTCTCATGTTCCTCAGGAGTACTAGCCGTTCTCCACTGTAAGTATGAGCGAGATACACATAACGAGCCCACTAGAATAAGTACATACCACATATTCCTCTTGTAACACCCGTAAATGTACCCTATTTTTATAGTGAAAATATTTTACGGATACTTTTCAATGAAATTTAGTTTTAATCGTAAATTTAATTTTCCGAGTCGAATTTAGAATTTCCGAGTTCGTATTTGGAATTTCCGCGAGATTCCATGTGAATCCCGTCTTAAGGCGACTTTGACTTTTTCTTGACTTTTCCTTATACATCTCATACTCGCTCTTAACCTATTTCATTCCTCACACAACTCAACTTACTTCATCACTAAGAAACCCAAATCAAAACCTTGCCTCCATTTTCATCCAATCTTTGAATCGTCATATCTCATTCGTTTCTTGCTCAAATTCACGTAAGTTCGTCTTATTCTTCCCCTCTTAGCTTCCTCTATCCGTATTGGTAATAAAATTACCGTCTTTCTCGCTTTTCAACTTTCCGTCTTTCTCAAGGTGAAGTAAATTCATCTTTTATTAACTATTTTGTAGGTGGTGACCTTCAAGATCCCGACAAAGACTATTTCCTAATTGAAGAGGACGTTGACGCGGAGTGAAGACGCATAAAGGTAACGGTGAAGGGTTACTCGATATCATTTACGTGTTTTATGTGATTTCTAGGCTAGTAATCGTATTTAGATTATGGTTAGTATGCTTAGGGATTTTATAATTGATGATGGATATTGTTTGTTGTGAAATTATATGAGTATGAAAGATTTATGATGATAGTTGATAATGGTTGATTGTTGATACTTAATGAAACAAGGCAATTTCGTGTACTATGGACCCCAGCCGGTCGACCGGCAGCCGGTCAGACCACCGGCTGGGGCACTGGCTGTATATTTTGGTTGTTACGTATGATATTATGCATGAAGTTGGTCTCAGCCGGTCGACCGGCAGCCGGTCAGACCACCGGCTGAGACACCCCTCCTTTCCTTCTTGTTTTTCATAATACCCTTGGTCCTTAGTCGGGTGACCGGCAGCCGGTCCACCTGACCGGCTGGGACACCCTGTATTTTTATTTTGTTTTTCATATGATACATGGCCTTAGCCGGTTGACCGGCAGCCGGTCCACCTGACCGGCTGGCACCTGCTGGAAGGTGTTTGTGATTTTTGTTTACGGTTTTCATTTATAATATTTCCGATGGTTCGTTTATCGTATGAATTTACGTAGTGACTTATAATATTAATGTTTTGAATGTATGATATTCCATTCGCTTGTATCACATGTTTTGGGACGGTTTTTGGTATGTTCCACTTTGAGTCGGTTTCTACAAATGATACAGTTTGAGCACTATTTTGTCTTTTGCTCTGTACTCTCATTTCCTTGGCTACCTCCACGTTCGTAAGGCTGGAATGTCGGAACGGGGATGTATCCTACTGCTTAATTGTATGTGTCGTGGGCATACGACGACGTTGTTGGGAGTTGAACGCTTTGCGTTGATCGACCCGGCCGTCAAAAGTTGTGTACTTGCGAGGTGGTGTTATTTGTATGTAGCGTACCGCTTGTTATGAGGCTTGTGCTCTTTTTCGCCTCTTTCGTGAATTGTATCTACCGAATTTGGGGTACTCGGCGTCTATGATTGACCGAGTCTTGGATGCGAAACGTTTATCGCATGTCGAACCGAAAAATGTGATTTCGGGATTCTGGCCAGATTTAGACTAGGACCGGGTATTTATATCGTCGTTCTACCAGGAGGAAATTAGTCTACATATACGAAATGAATTGAATCGTGTATGCGTTCAGGGAAATGTTGTATCCCGTGGATGCCTTTTAATCATACTTGCATGTACACGGTGCTAGTGCGTGTCATTTACCGTGAGAGATGTCGTCAACGTATTGTACGTTTGAATGGATGGTTATATGATTGATTATTTGTGATCTTTGGATGACTTGGCATGGTTTGTTTGTCGAGTCTCAATCTTATCAGACTTATACCGCTAACGGTGAGATGTAAGCCCTAGTGAGCGTATTCGGTTGCCTAAGAGTGTCTTCCCCGAGTCTTGTATAACATGATGGATTCGGACTTGTAGCTCTTATGCTCTCATTATGATATATCGAATTGCCTATTTATCCTTATCGTATTTCACATGTATATCTAAATATGCATGCTTCTACTTTTGTATTTCCTACTATGTACGTTTAATGTGATATGGCTGGGAGAACCCAGAGTTACTCCCCACTGATTGTGGCGTTCATGTTTTTCATGGATGAACAGGTTGCTTGATTTGGATGGCTTTTTGCTATGATATTTTGGGTTCAGGTGTGAGCTAGCGGGCGTTGTCCCTGGAAGTTTCACCTCTAGACGATTTTAGCTAGTTTGCTAAACACTTTGACATTTATAAACATTTTAAGAGACTCCGTCTCTTTGTTGTATTTCGTATTTTAGTTTGTAATATTTGACACTCCTCGTATACTTCTTCTTGCATGTATAAAAGTTTTTAAAACTTCCTATTTCGGCTATATAATTCACATGCTTGTATGATTTTATACTTCCGCATTCGCGAGGGTTGTCACAGTTGGTATCAGAGCTTTATCGCTCCCGACGCACACACGTGAACCCTAACTTAAACTACTTGACCTTAAAATAATAAATGAGAGTTGGGTAGAAGTTAAGGACTTTACTTGGTAGTCTATTTGTTTATGCTAATAGATAGGAATAACTTAATTTGTTTTTGTTTCTTATGAAGATGGTTAGACCACGACTAGTTGAGAATGTTATGTTGGAAGCTCTCACTGAAGTGCTGAAAAATCAGCAAGATGCGGCTTTAGCTCAAGCCAACCAAGTTCCCCCTAGAAGGGAGGATAACCATCAAGGTGGCTACGCATGGGTAGCTGGACAAATAGCAAGGAGTAAAATTGTACCACATGGTGGAGAACCGGACCCTACGGAGTTATCCTATTGGTTCCGTGAGATGGAGAAGCAGTTCGATCTATACCAAGTCCGCGAAGAGGACAAGGTGAGGATCGCAAAGCACTTCCTTATGAGGGAAGCTGATAACTGGTGGGCTATCACAAGTGCCACCGCTGTTCTTGAAGAGGACTTCAACTGGGCTTGTTTCAAAGCTCTTGTGGAAGGTAGATTCTATCCTAAAGAGCTGAAACAACAAAGGCTCAAGGAGTTCATTGATTTTAAGCAAGGCAACTTGTTAGCTCAGGACTTCACTACGGAGTTCAATAAGCTTGCTCATTTTGCTCCAAGACTTATCCGAGATGATGAGGACCGAGCGTTCTATTATCGAAATAATTTGAGTGCCGTTCTGCAAAGTAAAGTGAGGAGGAATACCACCTTCTTTGGAGATCTTTATGATGATGCCTTGTGGGCCGAGAATTCTATGAAGGCTATTAGAGATGAAGCTTTGATGAATAATCCCTCTCCTTCTTATGCTCCTAGGCCGAATGTTTATGGGAAGAGACCGTTTATTCCGTCTCCTTCTAATTCTTATGCTAACAGGAGGAGATTCAATCCTCCTTCCAATGCAAATACAAGAAATCCTGCTCCTTTCATTCCTAGAGCTACTTCAAATGTGGCTCATAAGCCTTATACTCCTCAAGCTCAAGGTCGCTTTTGCAACCGGTGTAGACTTCCATACAATCCCGGTGTGTCGTGTTCCAACTGACCTTATCTTTGTTACTTTTGTCAAAAGGGTGGTCACCGTTACGAGGATTGCCCCGATAGAAAGTTGCCTCCTCCTCCTACTAAACCTAAGGGTTCTATCTTTGTTATGAGCCGTGCCGAAGCCGATGCTCATCCCGAGATTATTATGGGTATGTTCTCAATCTTAGAGCAACCGTGTCTTATTCTATTTGATACCGGTGCTTCTATGTCTTTTGTGTCATCGACTTATGCTTATAAATTATCTATCGAGCCTACATCTAGTGAGGATACTCCCATATCCTTACCATCCGGAGATATTATCTCTTGTTCTACTCTATATCCTAATGTCCCAATATCTATTGCGGGTTCTATCTTTCCCGCTAATCTCCTTAAGTTCCCTCTAGGAGAGTTCGATATAATACTAGGTATTGATTGGTTAGCATTGTATCATGCTAGTTTCGAGTGTCGTGATCAAAAGATTTATTTAAAGAGTCGTTTAGAAGTTAGAATAACCTATAAGGGATCTCATCCCCGAAAAGGTGTGTCTTTAATTTCCGCTATGAAATTGGTAAGTATGGTAAGAAAAGGTCACCAAGCATACTTGTGTATTGTGACTTCTTCAACTACCTCTTTGCCAAGTATTCAAGATGTGCCTATTGTTCGAGAATTCGTTGATGTATTCCCTGAAGAATTGCGCGGGATCCCTCCCGAGCGTGATGTTGAATTCTCTATTGATCTTGTACCTGGTTCTGGACCCATAGCCAAAGCTCCTTACCATATGGCTCCGACCGAGTTGAAAGAATTAAGGAAGCAGCTAGATGATATGATTGAAAAGGGTTTTATTCGACCAAGTGCCTCGCCTTGGGGTGCTCCCGTTCTCTTTGTAAAGAAGAAAGATGGTTCTATGAGGCTTTGTATTGATTATCGTGAGTTGAATCGGATTACAATCAAGAATAGGTATCCTTTACCAAGAATTGAAGATTTGTTTGATCAACTAAAGGGTGCTTCTACTTTTTCCAAGATTGATTTGAGATCCGGTTATCACCAAATTCCTGTTCGAGATGTTGATATTCCAAAGGCCGCTTTTAGTACAAGGTATGGTCATTATGAGTTTAAGGTGATGCCTTTTGGATTGACGAATGCTCCCGCTATCTTTATGGATCAAATGAACCGCACATTAAGTGAGTATCTTGACAAGTGTGTGGTGGTGTTCATTGATGATATTCTTATTTTCTCCAAGTCGAAAGAAAAGCATGCTATTCACTTGAGGATTATTTTGAGTGTTCTTCGTCGTCAGAAGTGGTATGCTAAATTCTCCAAATGTGAATTTTGGTTACCTAAAGTGTCCTTTCTTGGGCATGTGATTTCTAAAGAGGGTGTAATGGTGGATCCTTCTAAAATTGAGGTCGTTGTTGATTGGAAGAGTCCGACCGATATTAGGGAGATTCGAAGTTTTCTTGGTTTAGCTGGTTATTACCGAAGATTTGTCAAGGATTTCTCTAAGCTTGCTAGACCGATGACTCAGTTATTGAAGAAGGAAACCAAGTTCCTATGGAATGAAGCTTGTGAAGCAGCGTTTAAAGAGTTAAAGAAGAGGTTAACTACCGCTCTGGTGTTGACTTTGCCTGAAGATGGAGTAGACTTTGATGTCTATTGTGATGCTTCTAAAATGGGATTGGGTTGTGTTCTTATGCAAAATAGGAAGGTGGTGGCTTATGCTTCGAGGCAGTTGAGAGTTCATGAAGTGAACTATCCTACTCATGATTTGGAATTGGCCGCTATTGTTCATGCTTTGAAAGTGTGGAGACATTACCTTATTGGAGTTCATTGTCGTATATTCACCGATCACAAAAGTTTGAAGTACATATTTACTCAAAAAGAGTTGAATATGAGACAAAGAAGATGGTTGGAATTGGTGAATGATTATGATTTTGAATTATTGTACCATGAAGGGAAGGCTAATGTTGTTGCCGATGCTCTTAGTAGGAAAGCTTCTCATGCATTGAATGCTATGCGGGTATTACCCGATGATCTTTGTGCCGAGTTTCGAAAGTTGAAGTTGGAATTCGTGGAGCGTGGATTTGTTTATGTTGGTGCTATGACTGCCGAACCTGTTTTTCTCCTTGAGATCCGCGAAAGCGAAGTTGATGATCTTACCTACAAGTCTATTCAAGCCAAGCTTCTTGAAGGTAAAGCTAAAGATTTCAAGTTTGATGATGAAGGTGTTCTTCGTTTCCATGGCCGTTTATTTGTTCCTAATGCTCTTGATTTGAGGAAGCGAGTTCTTGATGAAGCTCACACCTCTGAACCCACCTTGCGGCCCATTCCCTACAAGAATATACAGTATAAGCCAAGGCAGTTTGGGGAACTATATCAAGCTTCATAATTTTCTGTTTAAGGCCCACTTGCCTCAACAGTCTTTCCGGAAATATACATACCATGAATTCCAAACCAGGAAGATGAACGGAACGAGTAGGATCCATATATGATGCCCCAGTGACTGACCGAATATGCCACCATGTCAGGATCCATCGAATCAAGGGACCACCCTCGCTCTTCAATTTATTTTCCTAATAATTACATACCGGGGAAAAGTCCAGCATATAGAGCCTAGTTCTCATAGTAAATGATTGATCACGGTATCCTGACACTTTAACCGGGGGCTGAATCAATCGCAATCGTTCCATTAGCCATATCTGCAGCAAGGAAACAGAACAAGTCTAACAAAAAGAAAGAAACAAAAAAAAAGACAAAAAAAAGACAAGAAGAGGAAAAAAAGAAGAGAAAAGAATGAGTTCTCACCTGCAAGATAATGGAACTACCCAAGTATGGAAATTCCCGATTCCCCTTTCGATTATCTAGGCCAAGAATGATCTCCCCTAGACAAAAGCACGCTGGGCTATTGCGCAGCTCCATTTATCCTACCAGATTCAAGAAAAAAGGGTCCCCCCTCATCTCTTTATGAACATGGCCTTGCAAGATATAGCAATTCAAAAGGCAGAATCGAAAGGCTCTACGCCTTGCAGCATAGGTTATAGTAGGGTCCCTACTATTTATGAATCGATTAACAAAATCGTCCATACGAACACCTTTCGAGGTGACATAACCGTCTACCTCAGACTTGGTCAACCCAAGAAGGTCCTTCAATTTATTCTTATACCTTTGGGAGCTAAGGGGTACAGCTAGTGTATCTGCCAGATCCCACCCTCCAATGGCAGCTATTTCCTCAGGAAAGGGACAAATATCGCCTCCAGGAAAGGCGAGAACATGCAAATTTGGGACCCAGTTCTCAAGACAGGCATGCAGGAAAGGCCTCACATCCTTTACTAATTTTAGGCTCAGGATTGATCCTAAATTGAAAGCACATATATCGTGTTTCTCTACATTGGTGAACTCGTGGGTCCACTCCTTAAGACGGTTTTCGAAAGTATCCATGATTGGGAAAGTTTTGTTTTTGTTTTTTAGAGATATTTTTGTGATTGACTTATGATAGACGGAAGAATTATATGAGTAATAGCTTCCTCAACATGTCTATTTATACTATTCGCGCTATCCTAATTCCAATCAAGGACAGATTAACCTTGGAATGGACGCAGCACGAGCTGCGCCCTTTCGAAGAGTGGCAGCTCTTGCTGCGCCTCTTTCCCAAGTCCCTTATCCTGATTTCCAACTATAGATCCTTCCAAATTTACGTCCAACTATAACTTCCTATTCCTATAGGATATGGATTCAATAAGTTTATCGTAACTATAACTTCCAGCATGTTTGATACGTGCAACGATTGCAGTCCTGTTGCGCCACTTCCCCAGTCCGTTCCTTCCCAAAGTTTGACTTGTTTTACAACTCCGTAATAGAAACTGTAGTACATATCTCGTTTTATCCCGTCTTTTATTTTATCGTATTTATTTATTCATTTAATGTAAGGTCTATGTCATAATCGAATTCAAAATCGATTTAAAGCCGAAACCTTTTCATAAAACGTTTTCAGTAGTGATCAGACGTCGAGAAGAAACACAGACGCATCTGCGCGTTCTGGAAGGAACGCAACACTTGCTACGCCTCTTCCAGAGACTACCTGTTCCTGCTCTTCTTCTTTTTCCTCATGTTTGTGTTTTTTTTGTTTTCCTTTAATCTTTTATTAAATTGTTACTCTCGCCCTAGATCCCTAATAATCATTATTAGTGGGTTTTAGTCCTTTAATAAAGTTTCAGTCTTTAGAGATTCGATTTGTTCATATCAAATCTCTCCATTCGTTATTGATAAATCATTAGTCTTGTAATTTAATTAATTAAACCACTTTTAGTCAAGTCAAAAGTCGACAATAAACCATAATTATACCAACGAACATTAGCTGATTGCGATTATGGCTTCACAGCCATAACCCAACTCAATAACAGACGCAACAGATGCTGCGCCTCTTCCAAAGGACACACTTGTTGTTGCGACTGTTCTAGGCTGATTTCTGTGTTTGCACTATCTTTCTCACTTCGACGTAGTGTAATTATGTAATTAATTGACTATTAATCATAAAATTGTCCTTAATCTGTTAATCTTTTAATCTTTTTTTTGTACTTTCAAACATTCGTTTTGGATAAATTCCTGACATAGATCCCGTATTTATTGTAATCAATTGTAATATTTTTTTTATAGTTCTTTAATCATTATAATTGTATGATTCAGTGTATGATTACTTTGCCTTTCACATGCAATCGATTCTAAATATTATTTCGACATAATAGAGTGCTAAAACTACATGTTTACCGACATAGTTTAATTCACATGCTAGGATTAAATTCTGGATGTTGCATTGCATGCATATAACCGATCGCATATCAAGTAGGAACGATTTCCCTAGTCATTAGTAGAGGCCGCTATCGAGGCGGGCGGGATTAGGTGTTCAATTAAAGAACTTCCTAATACGTACCCTCACCCCTTACTCAAGATCTATGTGAACATCCGTGTTCATTGGCATCCACGAGAGTCATTCTAGACATATAATGCAAAGGGTAACGAGTTCTTAGCGTCCATGTCATTACTTTGTGTCTTGACATGGCATAAAGTATTAGAACAATCCAATTGCTGATAAAAATTGGTGGCGAATGCACAAATGCGTATCTGTACGCTTGTCTGTCGTTTCTATCCCGTGGTCCCGCACCAGGCCATGTACCACAACTACAGAAACCAATGCGTGAACAACATCACAACTCAACTCAGGAATAGCACTATTGACTGCCCAACAATGCGTGAACAATGTCACGACTCAATTCAATAACAGTGTAACAAACTATTCAGCAATATAGGAATAAGAATAACCAATATGATATGCAAACATAGTATTATACTCCAACTAACCATAACACCGCAAATAAACAAGCACAGATGACCAAGGTTATAGTATCTTGACCTATAACATTACACCTCAAAGGTCATGTTATAATTCGAGTTACCATAACACCTGACACAAAAGCATAAAACATCCACTGTTATAATGCCCCAACTATAACCTTCACTTAACTCTAGTGAGTTTATAGTAACCCCTACTATGACCTTAGTTACTGTAACAACCCGAAATATACCCTATTTTTCTAGTGAAAATATTTTACGGATACTTTTCAGCAAATTAAGTTTTAATTTAGGATTTATTGTTTCCAGTCGAATTTGGAATTTCCGAGTTCGTATTTGGAATTTCCGCGAGATTCCATGAGAATCCCGTCTTAAGTTATCTTTGACTTTTCGTGACTTTTGAGTCGTCTTTGACTTTTCTTGACTTTTGAGTCGTCTTTGACTTTTCTTGACTTTTGAGTCGTCTTTGACTTTTCTTGACTCTTAAGTCGACTTTGACTTTCGTTGACTTTTCCGACTCACCCCGTAATTTGTAAGACCGAAATTATATTTGAAAAGTAATAAATTTAATTTATTTTAATTTATTAAGATTTATTTGAATTTATGATAATTTAATATAATTATTTTGAATTTATTCGGAATTAAAGAGTAGGTTTTACGGTTTAACCCCGAACGTCATTTAACTATTCCCGAGCCAACTTAAGTCCCGAAACAAACCCGAAACCCGACTCTTGCATGAGTCACACGCCCAAGTCAACCCTTTCCACTCATTTTAGATCTTTTAATTCTTTGATTAAACTAATACAAATATCTAAGATATTTGTAACTTTATCGATCTGTCAACTTAAATCAAATCGCTTAAAAACAGACCCGTTTGCTCCTTACTCCACACGCCTATTCCACCTCCCCTCTTAGGATTAGATATTTTCTTTCTTTTGATTAAGATAACATAATATCTAAATAATATCTAGATATTTGATTAAACAAACATTATATCTAATAATATCTAAACAATTACCATAATATATTTATAAAATCCGAGTCAATCCCGTAACAACAAGTTCAAAACCCGACTCCATTAATCCCTATATTACACGGCATTCCCCTCCTCTCTTACTCACTTATTATCTTCTTATTTTACATTAAATCAACTTAATATCTTTTTAATACTTTCTTTAATATAATCATAATCGTTCTTCGTGTTCTTGATCGTTCTTGATCGTTCTTGAGCAAAATCGTCACAAAACCTTCGTTACTTGGCCTAATCCGTTCTAAATTATATTTCTAAAGTCTCCTCTCCGCTCTTCATCTCCATGTACGTTTTATTTTCAATTCCGACAAAATTGTTTTCAACACTTTAATTGTTGAAATCAAGTTTTAATTCTAATAATGTTATTTTTGTCATTTCTTATAGGAGAAGATTATGAAGACGAGTTTGGTGACTCGTATATTTTAGAAGAAGATTAGTAGACGGGGTTTTAGTTCTTATTTTGGTGCTACTTGATTTTGTGCTAGCTAAGGTAACGATTCCGAGTTACTCGACGAATTAATGTTACATACTTTTTACTTATGTTGTTAATTTCGGTTTTGAAGTAGTAACATGTTAGGTTGTTATTATTATTATGTAGTATGAATTTTTAACATATTTAGTGTTTTTGACATGTTGGATGATTTGTTCATAATCATGATTTTTGTATGAATGATGGTTGAATTGGTTGTTAAAATGGATGGTTGTTAATTAAAACATGTTAGAAATAATTTGGGGTTGTTCTATGGTGGTGGCCGTGTGTGGTGGCCGTGTGTGGTGGCCGTGTGTGGTGGTTGAAAACCGGCCGGTTCAGGCCCGGTTCAGACCCGGTCTGGGTTGGTCCGGGATTTGGTCTTTTGGTTTGTGTCGATACTTGATTGTTTTGTTGTTGTTTTGACGGGTTTTAAATATGTTAAGCATGCGGGAAATATTAAGTAACGGTGTTTAGAAAAGTCGACCAAAACAGCCCAAACCAGGCCCGTGGGCCCAGTCCAGGCCCGGTTCTTTCTCGGCCCAAAACAGCCCGTGAGTCCTCCTTATGGGCTTGTGACGGTTTTTGATTTTATTGTTATTATTATATCATGTTTTGTAATATTTAGCAAGTGGGAAATTTTAATAAGTAAATTATTTAATTAAACGGTTTTTCATAATATTATTATTTCTCACATGTTAGAAATTATAGCATGAGATTGTAGTTTAATTTGATATCCTTTAAGTCAAGCGGGTTTGGTAAGAATTAATAATTCACATGTTAGAAATTAGAATGAAGTAGCATGAAATGAATATGATGTTCTTATGTTCAAGCCTAAACGGCTAAGACTCTGTTTCTAGCCGGTTTGACCAAACGGGTTTGGTCAAACTAAGATCTAGTCAGCCCCGTTTTGACTGATGACCCGTCGCGGGACTCGTGTCGGGGATTTGTCTTCAAGTAAGGTTGTATTTAATTAATGAATTAGCCTTAGTAGATATGAGGCGATATGATATTTGATTATGATTTATATGCAATTAGTCACATGTTAGGAAGTTCTTTCCGTGACTGTTTGATTGTATGATATATGTCTTGTTGACTAAGTACCCATAGAGAATTATGAGTATATGGCGTCTTGACCATTCTAATTCTAAATGAGTATCTTGGACCATGACATTGATAGGCCTTACTATCTTTAACGAGTATATAGTTCATGGTTAATAGCTTTTGTGTCACGGCTTGGTGGGTTTATATCCAAGTCGGGGCATGGCGCCTAATTGCTTCCACTTTGGGAATGGAACCAGCTTAAGTACTAGCCAACTCTGCTTAGGGGGTCGCCTAGTAGAGATTCTCATGTACTTTTGGTCATGGGACGGGGAATGGATTAGCTGTTGTCGCTAGGTCTGATCAGTCTAGGACTAGGATGTTTTCCTACCTTGTGGTATAGCCTCTAGTTACAGAAGTCGACTATTGACTGGACTAAGAACTTATGCCTGTTTCTAGACGTATTGGTCTTTCATGTTTGATGATTCTATGAATCTTAGAAGGTGAGATGCAAGCCGGCTAAGGTTGATAGAGTTTGGATTTCCGGTTGTTAACTGATTCACATGATAGTTTGTATGATTAGGGTTGAGTGTATCATGGCCATGTTTTAAATGTAACCTCTGAGCTAGCATACCAGCTTCCCTACCTCTTGGTATAGATTGCTAACCGATTCACATGATAGCTTGCATGAATAGCTTATCCTTCATATGCTAGGTTATATGTTAGTTATTTGTTTCATAACATGAAAAGCATATCGTATATGTTAAGGTTTTGTATTTTCCATATACATCTCTTTATGTTATTCATGTTTTATTAAACTCGACATTTCGTGGCTGGGAGAACTCGGAGTTACTCCCCACTGACTGTGGCTTCCGTGTTTATATTTATTGCGGTTGGCAGGTTTGTGATGCATACTTGGGGTACATTGACGAGCTAGCGAGTGAAGTATTACCTGGACCTATATTCGGTTCTTAGGATTGTATTATTTAATACACTCTTTTATTTCCGTATTTATTAGGGAGATATGTCTCCCGTTTTAGATACTTCTTCTGTATAATATTATTTCCTTTTTGTTATGAACCTTTTTCTTTAAGACACCTTTGTTATGATGAATATATTTAATGGTAGGTTCCGGTTTTAAAATTTACCGATTTTCACTAAAGTGAACCTATTAAAAACGTATTCTCATCTTTTATTTATTTAAATTACTTGTTTATTTTTCCGCAAATTCGAGGGTGTCACAGTTGGTATCAGAGCATTTCGCTCCCGCGCACGTCTGTGTACCCTAGTATAAATAACTTGACCTTAATAAAATAATAAACTTGTGAGATAGAATGGTAGGATGGGTAGATTAGGATTTATTTTGTAGTCTCTTTGTGCTTGCTAAATGATAAGTACTAATCTGTGTTTTCTTTTGCAAGATGCCTCCGAGAGTTGACAACGCGATCCTAGAAGCTCTTACTCTTATTATACAGAATCAGCAAAATCAACAAAATCAACAGCCGAATCCTATTCCTAATCCTCCTCACGACCGTGAGAGACCCGGAAGTTATACATGGGTTGCTTCACAACTATCTAGGAGCAAAGCCAAAACCTATGGTGGTGAAGTAGATCCCATCGAGCTTTCAGAATGGATACGGGAAATGGAGAAGAACTTTTCTCTATATGATGTTCTTGAAACGGATAAAGTCCGTCTTGCTTCCCACTTTTTAGTGAAGGAAGCTGATCAGTGGTGGTCACTTACTGGCCCTACTTCTAAGTTGGAACCTGGTTTTAGTTGGACTCGTTTCCGTGAGCTATTAGAGACGAGGTTCTACCCTGATGAATTGAGGCAGCAGAAACTGAGGGAATTCATGGAGTTCAAACAGGGAAGTCTCTCTGTTCAGGAGTTCACGACCAAATTCAACGAGTTGGCTCATTATGCCACTCGGCTTATTAAAATGGAGGAAGACAAGGCATTCTTTTACCTGGGAAAACTTTCTCCTCAGGTGAAGGGCAAGATCAGTAGGGGTTCCACTTCCTTTGTCTCTATCTACAACGATGCTATATGGGCAGAGAGTTCAATTCGCGAGATTGCCGAAGAGGCTCGTACCTCGTATGTTGCTCCTAATGCCTATGGTAAGAGACCGTTGTATCCTACTTCTCGACCTTCCTTTTCCTCCTCTTACTCAAACAAGAGGAAGAATTTTCAGAGTGGACAAGCAACTCAGAGTAACCGTCCATTCTTCCCGAGCAACAACAACGATCTTAAGGGTCGTATCTGTTTTGGGTGCAAGATGCCTATGCATCCCGGTATTGGCTGTTTCAACAAGCCAATTGTGTGCTATACTTGTCAGAAACCGGGACACAAGTCTAATGTATGTCCTGATAAGAAGAAGACAGCTTCTAGACCAGTTACTTCTTGGAGACCGAAGGGTCGAATTTTCATCATGAGCCGCGCTGAGGCCGATGCTCAACCAGACATTGTGACTGGTATGTTTTCAATTTATGAAATACCGTGTTTAATTTTATTTGATACAGGAGCTTCTTTGTCCTTTATTTCGATGAGACTATCCGATAAATTACCTCTCAAAGCTTCAATTGGAGAAAGTACTCCTATATCTTTACCGTCCAGAGATGTGTTTTCATGCTCGTATCTTCTTTCTTACTCGGATAGCTTCATAATTCTTCTATCTGCTTAGTCTCTTCCTCAACCTCGTTTTCCTTTTTCGCCTTCGCCTTTTTCATCTTATCGTAGTCTTTAGTGACGCTTCCTAATGTTCCTTGTATCATGTTCTTTTATCCCTATTCTCTTGAGAGGTAGTTTTTCTTATTAGCTAACGTAAGGGTTAGTAGGTGTGTTTTGAAGAAGTTTCGAATATGGTACCTAACCGTCCTATTAAACTAGTTCATGTTTAGATGATTATAAGGATTTGGGGATAGCTTAGGATGAAACTCTCCTAGTGGTTTTAGACTATGAAAGCTTAATGTTGCAATATCGTTTTGAGGATCGAAATAATCATATTGATCGTTGGTAGTTGTGGTTAAGAATTTTAGTGATGTCTTTAAATGTTACTTGGGAAATTGTTGTCCTTAAATGACGGACCCTAACAGGAATAAATACTTTGTGGATTTAGGATTTGATGACACAACATGAGGAATATTGTCATAAGCAAAAACCGATATATTGAGAGTTTGAAGGACCTAAATAAATTGATTTACGGTCGCATTGACCTATGATTGGCAAAAGTGAAGTGAAATGAGATTGTGTGACTAATCTCTTTTGAGGATTTGTGTTTTAACTTTTGAAGATGAGAAAGTTCATTGTTAATAACTTAGGATAATGAATTTTGGAATAAATTAGATCAAAGGATTTCATAGTAAACTCTTTTACCTTGTGGTCGTTAGCGGTCTTGTTTCCCTAATTATAAATATTTTGATGGTGGTTTCCAAAGAGAGTTTTGATGGAGCTAAGAAGATTAGAGTTCGTAATGAATCTTTCATGGGTTATTAGTTATGGAGTTTACCGTACCGATGGACCTTAGAAGATTCTAGTTGAATTTGAATAATTGGGAGTTGTTACTCGATGTGTCATGCTTATGAAATATTTTGGTAGGAATCTGATAATTGAAAATGTTGAGGATATATTGCACTCTCTCGAGGACTAGATTCTGGTGCAGTTAGTGTTGTCGAGTTACGATCGACATTTGAATTGTCATAGATGGAAGATAGTTTTGTGATTCATTCCTCTCTTTTCCCTCAAATTGATCCTTAGGCAAAACGCTACCTTTCAATCCTTTCCCTTTATAGTCCTTTTTAATCGTTTGAGCGTACCTCCTATTATCACGATTTGTGATTTCAATGTTCGAGTCGCTCTACGTTCGGGTATTGTCTACTTATTTTGATTCTATCCTTAAGAAAACTTTCAAATCTCCTTCTTTCTTTCCTCTTCCTATTCGATTTATTCTTTTGAATTTTCCGTTCCTTCTATCGAATATCATCTCTTATAGGTAGATTATTCGAAGCTTTAGTTAAAAATTTTAGGCATAGATAGTAGATTTATTACCTTTACTATAGAAATTTTGAACTAAAAGCTTTTGGAAATGTTTGATGATTTCAAGTAGTTTTACCGTCAAGGAGTGTTGAGACTCGTTATTGGAGACGTTCGATAACTAGTTTTCTCATTTGTTGATGCGAAAATGTATCTTTTAAGTCTTTGACTTGGGACGTCGATGTTCTTAACTGCAGACGAGAACCTTCCGCCCCGTTGATAAGACCCTGTATTTTTATTACAATTAAATTTTTAAAAGGTCTGAAATAGACCTACATATATGTCACATTCCTCTTTTTAAGTTTCGAGGACGAAACTTTTTAAAAGGAGGGGTGATCGTAACAACCCGTAATTTGAAAGACCGAAATTATAGTTTGAAAAATAATAAATTTAATTTATTTTAATTTATTAGTCATTTATTTGAATTTATGATAATTTAATATAATTATTTTGAATTTATTTGGAATTTAAGAATAGGTTTTACGGTTTAACCCCGAACGTCATTTAACTATTCCTGAGTCAACTTAAGTCCCAAAATAAACCCGAAACCCGACTTGTGCATGAGTCACACGCCCCATGTCACCTTTTTCCACTCATATTAGATCTTTTAATTAATATGATTAAGCTAATACAAATATCTAGGATATTTGTAAATTTATTGATCTGTCAACTTAAAATTAATCGCTTAAAAACAGACCCGACTTCTACCCATTTCACACGCCTATTCCAGCTCCTCCTCTTAGGATTAGATATTTTCTTTCTTTTGATTACAATAACATAATATCTAAATAATATCTAGATATTTGATTAAATTAACTTAATATCTAATAATATCTAAACAATTACCATAATATAATTATAAAACCCGAGTCAATCCCGTAACAACAATTTCAAAACCCGACCCCATTATTCCTCTATAATTACACGGCACACCTCCCCCCCCCCCCCATTACTCACTAATTATCTTTTCATTTTACATTAAATCAACTTAATATCTATTTAATACCTTCTTTAATATAATCAAAATCGTTCTTGGTGTTCTTGAGCGTTCTTGATCGTTCTTGAGCAAAATCGTCACAAAACCTTCGTTACTTGGCCCACTCCGTCCTAACTTATATTTCTAGAGTCTCCTCTCCGCTCTTCATCTCCATGTACGTTTTATTTTCAATTCCGACAAAATCGTTTTCAACACTTTAATTGTTGAAATCACGTTTTAATTCTAATAATGTTATTTTTGTCATTTCTTATAGGAGAAGATTATGAAGACGAGTTTGGTGACTCGTATATTTTAGAAGAAGATTAGTAGACGGGTTTTTAGTTATTATTTTGGTGCTACTTGATTTTGTGCTAGCTAAGGTAACGATTCCGAGTTACTCGACGAATTAATGTTACATACTTTTGTTTTTGTTTATGTTATTGTTATTTACGGTATTAAGTAGTAACATGAAAAGTTGTTATTATTATTATGTTGTATGAGTTTTTAACATATTTAGTGTTCTTGACATGTTGGATGATTTGTTCATAATCATGATTTTTAGTATGAATGATGGTTGAATTGGTTGTTAAAATGGATGTTGTTAATTAAAACATGTTAGAAATAATTTGGAGTGGTTGTTGATGGTGGCCGTGGGTGGTGGCTGTTTTGGTGGCTGGAAAACCGACCCAAACCAGGCCGGTCAAGGCCGGTTCAGACCCGGTCTGGATTGGTCCATGGTTGGTCTTTGGGCTTGTGTCGATACTTGATTGTTTTGTTGTTGTTTTGACGGATTTTAAATATGTTAAGCATGCGGGAAAATATTAAGAAACGGTTTTAGAAATGTTGACCAAAACCGGCCCAAACCAGCCCGTGGGCCCAGTCCAGGCCCGGTCCAGCCATGACCCGTGAGTTCCTTTGGACTTGTGACGGTTTTTGAGTTTATCGTTATTATTATATTATGTTTTGTAATATTTAGCAAGTGGGAAATTTTAATAAGTAAATTATTTAATTAAACGGTTCTTCATAATATTAATATTTCGCACATGTTAGGAATTATAGCATGAGATTATAGTTTAAATTGATATCCTTTAAGTCAAGCGGGTTTCGTAAGAATTAATAATTCACATGTTAGAAATTAGAAAAATAGCATGAAATGAATATGATGTTCTTATGTTCAAGCCTAAATGGCTAAGACTCTGTTTCTAGCCGGTTTGACCAAACGGGTTTGGTCAAACTAAGATCTAGTCAGCCTCGTTTTGACTGATGACCCGTCGCGGGACTCGGGTCGGGGATTTGTCTTCAAGTAAGGTTGTATTTAATTAATGAATTAGCCTTAGTAGATATGAGGCGATATGATATTTGATTATTATTTATCTGCAATTAGTCACATGATAGGATGTTTTTCCCGTGACTGTTTGATTATATGGTTGGTGTCGTGTTGACTAAGTACCCATAGAGAATTATGAGTATATGGGGTCTTGACCAT